>JAXQKE010000092.1:0-54181 GCA_037042355.1 Candida sp. Y128-05E | reverse complement strand
CAAATAGCAACCAATTTGTGCTTCACATGGTGTCCTCTTGCACCCTGTAAAGCTTGATACATGGCATTTCGTGATTCTGCCAACAGATCCAATTGATCATTTGAACCAACCGGTTCAAATTCCTTTTCTCCCCTTTTTGGTATACCATTAGCAGTCAAGAACTTGTAATCAGCTACCTCATCTTCTATATCATAACCTTCCATAGCATCAATCTTTGCAAATAATCAAAGTGTTTATAGCCATCCCATCATCTTGCCTGCACCTAGGGTTCAGAAATCGGAAAATGATCTGGGACCACTTCGAGGTACCACATAACTGGAAACACGAATAGTTCAAGAACCACAATGACTGAACAACCTATAACATACCAATTAATGGTGAGTATACCCATAACACATCAAACCTTTGTATAAACTAACATTTCAGGCGGAGTCATTATTGACAGATATGCTTGAGAATATCATTAGAAGAGAAGCATTAGCTAGTCTCAGTAGACATTTATCTTTGCAAAAGACAGTTGGCGATGATTCGAGTCTTAAGTTTTCGCAAGACCCCAATAAAGATATATTTGGCCAGGATAAATCAAAATTGAAATCAAATGATACCAGTCGATACTTTGAATGTGAGAATTGTGGCAGGAAAATTGCTGGAAGTAGGTTTGCTCAGCATGTTAATAAATGTTTAACTAGGACAAGGAAATAGATAATGTGGTGACTCTGCGTTAATTGGTGTTGGGCTCCAGAGATTGAAATATATAAATAGTTAGTTGACATCTTGATTTAAGAATTGAAGACGAATTGTTCAGCAGGAGATATTGAAATTAGGAAATACTTCATTTCTGAAGTTCAACTTGATTTCAAGATTCAGGTAATGATATTGTTCATAACCATTAATTGGGTTAAATGTAAATATGACATTAACTAGGAACTATTTAGCTAGCAAGGGTGGTTATTTCTTAGTGGGTAAGATATTTGTCATACCATATCCTATGACAGCAAATTCATGCGTCGTCAGGTTTGATGCATTTTTGAACACTACTGATTTAATAATAATAATAAGGATATTAGCAGGAGCTGAATGTGCGATTGGCTTAAGTTTATTAGTTTCATATTATAGGTTCTGTGGGAAAGTTACTAGCATATTATAATGTCTTGATTAACATTTTTCATGAAGAATCTGTTCCATAATACCGCTAAACCAGCGAGGTGTTACTTCAACATATTACAAAATCATATACGTTTGTTCCACCTAAATTACACCAGGATTAAAAAATTGTAAGACCTACATTCGTATTGATATATTGTACATACTTTAGAGTTTGCAGCTTGGAGTGAAAACCTCCGCTCATCAAACACCAAGAGTGATATCGGATTGTTTAGCAAAATTGTTTCATTTATCAATATTCTGTCCATGGAATTATGTAAGGAATCTACAATCTACAAATGTTCAATAAACAAAAAGTGGAGATCGAAAGTCGCATATTCAAATCGACCTCCGGCCAAGAAATATTCGCTATTACAAGAAAAAGTCAATTCACCATCAAACCAACTTTTGTTCCACGGAAATAAAGGCAACTCTACATAGTTCCCCCAAAAAAAACCTGTTGACAGGCTTATTTCGGTATGATTACATAATCGTAAACATTAAACGTCCCCCTATCAAGAGACAAGAGGAAAGATATCAAATCGTGATAACTGACATCTCCCGAGAGTACTACACAGCAAGGTAGTTTAATGGAGGGAAGGGTTCAAACATTGTTCAAAGTCGGGGAAACTCAGGTACAAAAATTGTACATCCGTGTATAATTGATGGAATTTTTGCGGTTCCATGGAGTATCCTGTACACAATCGGGTTTTAGGTTGAATCTCCACAGGATTGGGTAAACCCCACAGATGCATAGAATATCCTAGGTATTCGGAGTATATAAATATAGTCGAGGAATCTTCAATTTCTAGGTTACAAACTAATCATGTCTGCTAAAACCACCAGTAAATGTGAACCACTTAGTGGAAGAGATCAATCCAAATCAGCTGCTTATGGTCAATTGCCCTTGTCAACTCCTGCTATAGTTACTGCTGGTCCAGTAACTCAAGCTACCCAAGAATTTTCCGCAGTTTATCGAAACAATGCTAAACCTGGGGTTGTCACCACTATTCACGCTGACATTGACACTTATCAGAAGGCTTTCAATCAAACTGTTGCGATGAATGGTTCCAACAAATGTCTCGGATACCGTGAATACGATTATGTTAATAAAAGATCAAGCAATTCTTTCACAAGTTATACTTATGAAGAAGTGAATGTCAGAAAAAGACATTTGGGTGCTGGTATGATTAGATCTTTATTGAAAAATCCATTCAAATTAGATACTGATGCTCATAATAAGATTAGAAGACATTTGCATGATTGGAATTCTTATGGGATTTCACAAACCGGTCGCGAAAACAAAGATGGTCAAATTGAAAAATCAACTTCCTTCATTGTGTCAATTTTTTCTGCTAATCGTTACGAATGGATTTTGACCGATTTAGCTTGTAGTGCGTATTCTATTACCAATACTGCATTATATGATACCTTGGGAGCTGATGTCACCAAGTATATTTTGGAATTGACCAATACACCCATGGTTGTTTGTTCAAAGGACAAGATAAGAGTTTTATTGGATTTAAAACGTGAATTCCCTAAAGAATTGGAAAATTTGATTTCGATCGTCACCATGGATCCATTGGCTTCATTTGACCGTCAGTTAATCAAAGAAGCGTATGATATGAATGTGTTAGTTGAAGATTTAAGTATTGTTGAAAATTTGGGGAGACAAAATCCATTGGACGAGTTACCTCCAAGCGCCGATGCATTATACACAATTTCCTTCACTTCAGGTACTACCGGATCCAGGCCTAAAGGGGCAATGTTAACCCATGCCAATGCTATAGCTGCGATTACCATGTTGGCAGCATCTGAGCCTCATGCTGGTAGAACTGGGAATTCGGCATTTATATTTTTACCATTGACCCATATTTACGAACGTCAAACATCGGGGTTTGCCCTTATTGGAGGTTACTATTTGGGTTTCCCGCAACTCACTGTTGATATGGTTAAACCCGATCCGTTTAACAATTTGATTGAAGATTTAAAGATTTTCAAACCTACGTATTTTTCAATTGTTCCTAGAATTTTAACTAGAATTGAAGCTTTGCTTAAGAGTAGAATTAAACAATTGGATGAGAGATCACAAAATACGGTGAATAATATAATTGCCTGGAAAGTCAAGGAACATGCGAAGTATGATGGGTCCAATGGGTTTAATCAAGAATATGACAATTTCGGTCCCTATAAAGAATTACGAGAATTGATTGGGTTTGATAATTTGGTTTGGACACAAACCGCTTCTGCACCTGTTGCACCATCAACAATTATTTACTTGAAAGCCGCTTTGAACATTGGAATTAGACAATTATACGGATTGACGGAATGTTTTGGTGCTCATACCAATTCAGATCCTTATGAAGCCAATGCTTCATCAGTTGGACCCTGTGGGATTGCGTCGGAAGTTAAATTGAGAAATGTTTCGGAAATGGGATATGAAATCAAAGATATGAAAGGGGAATTAATGATTGGAGGTCCTCAAATATTTAAAGGGTACTATTATAACCAAGAAGAAACCGACAAGGTATTTGCTGAAGATGGCTGGTTTTATACTGGAGATATTGCCAGAATCGACGAAAAAGGTAGGGTATATATTATCGATCGAGTTAAGAATTTCTTTAAATTAGCTCAAGGGGAATATATTTCTCCTGAAAAAATTGAAAACAAATACCTTTCGTCGAATCCATTGTTATCTCAATGTTATGTCCATGGTGATTCAGTGAAATCGTATTTGATTGCTGTTGTGGGAATTGAACCAGCAAAAGGTATTCAATTTTTGAATGAAGAGTGTGGTTATAACATCTTAGATATGAGCGATCATGATGTATTAGCCGCCTTGAATGAAGTGAAAAACAAAACCAAAGTGCTTGAACACTTGAACAAGAATGTCGGTAAACAATTGTTAGGATTTGAGAAGATACATAACATCCATATTGAAATCAACCCATTAACTGTCGAAAGAAATGTGGTTACTCCTACTTTGAAATTGAAGAGAGGTATTGCTTCCAAGTTTTTTAGTAATGCGTTTCATAAATTATATGAAATTGAACAGTCGTTATTGATTGATAGAAGGATCCAATCTAAATTATAATTACTTTAGTTATTACTTATTCTATATATATATTTGTTATCTATTTATTAAAAGAAAAAGCTTAGTCATGATTTCTTATCGTTGTAGAATTAGTTTTTTTTTGGTGCCAATAAAAAATTGCCATAATGTGTCATAGAATTATTGCCGTGCATGGAAACTGAGAACGAAAACTTCTATCGGAGTAAAGAAAGAACAGTACAATCTTGCTAGCATATATTTAGTATATATATATAGCATATCACAAGTACTAGAAACACATTTATGCCACCACCACCTATTATTATAGATGCTCAAGCCATCTCTGGGATCACTGGTTCCATTTCTATAGCATGTTGGATCATTGTCTTTGCTCCACAGATTTATGAAAATTTCAAAAGAAAGAGCAGTGAAGGATTATCATTAACATTTGTTGTTTTGTGGTTAGCAGGTGATGTTTTCAATGTATTGGGTTCAGTATTACAAGGGGTATTACCAACCATGATCATCCTTGCTATATATTATACTTTGGCTGATGTTGTCTTATTATGGCAATGTTTATTATACGGACAAGGTGAAAATGCCGATTTTGTACACTTATCTCCAGCTAGTCCATTAAATGATGATGTAATTGAGTCTGCTATATCTTCAAGATTATTAGAGCCAGAAGAAACCAAAATTTCAACTTTAAGAAATGCCGCTATTAAAACTTTACTGGTAGGCTTAGTGTTTGCTGCTGGTTTAATAGGATGGTACATCATGTATGTTCGTGACTACGAACATCCAGGTAAACACCACTCCCATAAACATGAAATGGTATTTGATCCTTTGGCGCAATTTTTTGGTTGGTTGTGTGCCTTATTATACCTTGGATCAAGAGTACCACAAATCATGTTGAATTACCAACGTAAATCTGTCGATGGGATTTCGTTCATGTTCTTCTTGTTTGCTTGTTTAGGTAACTTGACTTATGTTATTTCCATCTTGTCTATTGATACTTCATTAAACTATTTATGGGTGAACTCATCTTGGTTAGCTGGTTCTTTGGGTACTTTAGCAATGGACTTTACCATCTTTGTCCAATTCTTTATTTATAATGAAGCATTACCTTTAAGTTCCGACGAAGAGTCCTCGTTAATCACTGATTCAGCAAATTCTCAGCAAAATTACGGAACTGATTGATTTTATTGCTTTTCATCTTCTCGTTTACATGTTTATATAAAAAGTTCTTAGATTAAATAGATTTGAAATAGTTTTCATTTTGATAATATTTATGTAGTCTGAATTATATTTCGCACACAAGGAATTGCATTACCGTCACCATATATATATTCTTCATGAATTAGGTACATTTGCTACTCAATTTAGCTAAAAATATGGAGGACACTGTAAAGTATAAATATCAACATTTGTGTTACTTTTCTGAATGTAAATCTTGGAACCCCATTTCGAAAATCAATTTAAGGGTTACAAAATTTAAAATCATCAACTTTGAAGGTAATTTAGATTGGGAATCCCATGTTTCAAAAATTAACTGTGTGGCTCCCCATATAATTTAAAATCGGTCAAAAACAAAGGCATATAAAACATTCCCGATTAGATATATTTTCGTCGTATTTATACATGACGACAGACAGACATGTAAGAACCTTCGTTCGCATATTTTGCGACCACATAAAATCACCACTTAGTATCACCATGGTCAAATGTCCTACAAACAATAACTTCAAATAGTGGATAACAACGAACAAATAGAAGAGGTATATGTAAATATATATTAATATTGATGTTTTCACTTTCGACAAATATCAAACCAAATTGCTAATTTATTTTGACAAAAAATTATTGAAAAGAACCCACAAACCATCTGATGAAACTATCATAATCTAGTACATAATCAAGTCTCCGTTATGGTTTCAGGATTACAGTGTAATTATCCAATTCAAAATTTTCCCCAGAAACAACCCCCTAGAACCCATATTGTAAAATTCTAATGTAACGTATAGTAAAGCGTTCGGCATGGTTTTCAATCTTATTAACAATGCATTGTGACGCACATGTTGAATTAGGAGCTACTTAATGTTGACCAACCAAATCAAAGAGATGATCTATAAATAGCCGTTCGCGAGAGAGTGGCAAATATTTTTAAGCCACGAAACCCAATTAATATACGAAATCAATTGAAAACCCCTATTGGATGAATGATTTTCGCTCATTGTTGTTCTAATGGTTGTTCGTAACAACTATTGGTACTACTAACTGGAACAACTGTTGGGGTAACAATACAAACCCCGTAACAATACAAACCCAGTAACCATATTTATAGATGCATAAATAATGACTGGAACTACCTAATTTAAGCCATCGCCATTGTCTCGCCATCGTAGAACCAAAACAAGCCAAAAATCCGCTCAGGTCTAGCCCCAAATTAAAATGACGTCAATTTTTCGACCTCCAAAGTAGAGTAGACTGGCCTAGTGTGGTGGCTATATCATTTGTCTAGAGGAGCTAGTTCGTATTATTATTTCTAGTTCGTATTCTATAAGGCTTTAAGCTCTAGAATTAGAATTACTAATTGACACCAAACGGCTAGAAGTTTTTTCCCAAAAGGGCATCTCCGTGGAAAAATCTTTTTGGGTAACTCCGTGAGTATATTTCAGGTAGAACTTGGATTTGGATTAGAACATACCCTTCTTTTTCCATAAAGATACATGCCATGTCTGAATTTGAGTTGAATGGACAAGTCAAAAAGCGACTGAGACTTAGTATTGTCTGTGTCAGTTGTAAAAAGAAGAAAATCAAATGTGATCGCCAAGAACCGTGTGATCAATGTACGAAGGCAAATATCGACTGCCAATACCCTGTGCACCGCGGTCATTCAAAGAAAGAAGTGAGTACTAGTAATTTGCCTTACATGAACTCAGCAAAGAATCCAATGATGTTTGACGCTGAAGAGAAACCAAGAAAGAAGAGAGTGACTCATCAGACTACTACTCACAATGCTAACCACAATGTTATTCAGAGACCTACTCAGAATACTTCTAGTGAACCTAAAGATGCTGTGAATACTTCGTTATCCGAATTGGCAATGTTAAAAGCGCGTATTAATCAGATTGAGGTATCTTTGGGTGGTTCTGACAGTTCCACACATAGTTCCGTAAGTTCAGAATCCATGCAACCGCCAAAAGCTCAAGCAAAATCAAGCACGCATTCTCATTTAAGTAGGAATCCATCGGAGCTGGGGTCAATCTCGTCGGGATCAAATCAATCGATCAATTCGACTTTTTCGAATCCAATCCAATTGCCACCAATCAATTACAGCCCCAATAATGGTAACTATCCAATTTATAGTAAAAGACCCGAATATCAGGCATCTCCCAGTTCTTACGGTAAACCAGATTATCGAACTTCTCCAGGTTATTCGAGTTCGTTAGGTAACGGTTCAATCAACTCCATCTCTCCAAGTGCTAAATCAGACACTTCCCCTGCTTCATCAGTCCCCACTACTTATTCTGATCTGAATTCTATGTTAGGAGTTATGCCATATATTGACGATCACGATTATATCAATTTCTATGAAGGATATACTTCAATTCATGTTCAAGGAAATAGAACCGTCAATTTTGGGCCCTTTGCTTGGGCTTCTATAATGAAGAAAGATAAAGGTTTGCTGATTTTATGGAGTAGTTTTGACAAAGATTGTTCTAAAGCCTCAGAAACGGTTTTCAATAATAAGAATTCTGTAAATGTTTCGAAATCAGAAAAGAATTTCGAAAGTAAAGTTATACAACATGAAAAAGATCAAGATTTGGTCCCGTATACTATGAAAAAATCAAATTCAAATCGCAAAGCTCAGCAAACTAATAAATTGAATGAAAGCGCTCTCTCCTTGGGACTCACTTATTATGATGGCCAATTAAACCGCGAATTACAACTAATCGAAAGAATCAAAGTCATTCTCCCTAAAAAGAAAGTTTTGTGGAAACTCATAAGGCGATTTTTCAGTTGGGTTTATCCTTATACTCCATTCATTGATGAAATGAGCTTTATCGAGGAAACCACAAAACTTGTGGGACCAGAATCTTTTGAAGATGAATTTATTACTACTTTGAATGTTGAGAAAAGAATCGATTTAGCACATTTGGGATTGTTATTAATTGTTATCAGGCTCGCTTATTTATCTTTGTTTACTAATAAAGCTTCGGTCAATGAAAGAAATCTCAATTCAACTGACCCTTCTCCAAGAGCTCAAGAAATCAAGTACTTATTATTGAATCCAATTAATATTGATGTTTTTGAGGTGGCCCAAGATTGTTTAGACCAATTTCAATTATTAAGAAGAATGTCATTCCAGGTTCTACAATTAACCTTCTTCATTAGGCTATATAATGTTTACTCACCCGAAGAAGGTGATATTGCTGACTGTGAACCTCAAACTTTGAATGGGGTATTAATCCAGATGGCTTATTCGTTGGGATTAAATCGTGATCCAGATAATTTTGCTGACGTATTGAACGATCCAAAACAAAACAATTTACGCCGAAAAATGTGGCACTTTTTAGTTATGTGGGATATGTTTTATGCTTGTACAATTGGTAATCCATTGCTAACTGATTCAATATATCACGATGTCAAGGTTCCATTTTTCGAGCCAGGGAATTCCAATATATCAGATGTTGCATTAGATAAAGTTGTGACTGAATCATTTGGTGTATGTGCATTGTTTCTGCCAACTTTGCGAAATATATTACACAAAATGCTACAAGTCAATGGTAAACCCAAGATGTCAGAGCTAAGCCCACTACTCAGTCAATTTGAGTTAGCAATCTCAGCAAAATATGGTAATTTGGAAGAATGCTTGAAACCATTGAAAGAGCCTGGTGTTTCGTGTCTATTTGATCGAAACTTAACTGTGAAATCATATCTATTTTTGAAGACATTCTTTATGACAATTTATTTTTATTTCTACCTTCATTACGAAGACAAAAATGTGGAATTGTCTTTTTTTTACTTAAAAAAGTTAATTTTGATTTCGTGCGATGATCTTATGCCCCAATATTTCAATTTATTGGGTGACAATGAAATATTATGTGATATGATTATAAATCCAACATTAGAAAACTTAATTCATAAAAGTAATCAAATGAATTTTGCATTTATTATTAAAGTGAATTTCAAAATTCATCAAATGAAAAGTGAGGCTGATCACATACATAAATGTCAAACAAATGTAGCGTATAATAACTATTTTGTTGCATTATGTGAATTATCATCGTACATAACACGATGTGCGGAGGTCTCAATTGCTGCGGTTTCCAAACTTAGTAATAGGTATTATCAAGCATGGAAAATGACTAAAGGACATACATTCATATTGAAAACAATAACCACGGTTGATTTCTATAATACATTTTCCGAGAGAGCACAAGGAATAGTTCCTACATTATATTCTATCGAACAACTCGAAGAAGTTAATCATATATTAAAAACTGGATTAAGTAAAGTAGAATCAAGGGATTTCAATTTTTCAACTGCTGATGCTCAACCAAAGAATCAAGGTGATTTTTATAAGATGTATGCAAATATTTGTTCTGCAATGGGTGATCAACAACATGCCTGCGATAAACTGATGTTGGCAATGAGTATGGACTTGGGCGATACAAACAATGTACCTCAGAATCAGAATCAGAACCAAGCGAGTCAATCCAATCAATCGAATGCACCGGAACTAGATTTTCTTCAAAGTGAGGACATTGATAAATTGTGGTTGCAAATGTTATCGATGAAATATGATAAACAGGAAAACAATTTTTCTATACCAAGGCAAAATGAGAAAGGGACCATGGCAGCTAATGATGGTGATTATACAAATGGATATAATCCATGGCGTGTTGATTCAAATTTCAGTGGTACACCCATCACCCCCAGTTCGTACGATACCAGAGGGATCAGTTTCGAACAATCTGATGTATTTAGTGATTTTCCATTTGATCAAATCTTCAAACAATAATAGCCGGTCTATGTTGATAGGTTTTTATATGTAAATAGTAAATAAATAATTGTGTACGGAATTTTACCGATTAGGTCGTAATTCATTTGTTTCAGTAGGCTTATACAATATTCAACACACCATTGATTAGTTGTAGAAATGTTGAATATATGTTTAGCTTGTTTACCAGATCAAGAATGTTAGCCAGTAAACATCTGTGTAACAATCCATGATACCTGGTGATTTATATAGATAAAAGTCGGAGTCACTCTGCTATCAGACCAATAATATAAGAATGTGAATATATAAAGATCCGTGGCAGAATCCATTTAATAGAAAACCAAGTGGAATTAGGAGCCAGTAAACTCCACTCCATGTGAGTTCAAGATTCTTTTCAATATTTCAAAAGTTTACAGATGGAACTTCGACTTTCCATAATTTGAATCTTACATTTACCATCGTAATACGTTCACTAACAAGATGGTTGGCGCACCTTGTTAAATATATATTACTGTTATAATAATAATACTTATATTCAATACGATAAACTAATTACTACTTTATCTTAGATCAAGGTTTGGACGTCTCCTCAATATAATTTGGGTATTTTTTCCCATATTTGTAGTTAATTAGTTTTGACTCTTCGCTAATTAGTTATATTAACTAATTAGCTTGGGTCAAATATCTTCTCTATCCAGAATCCTGTATAGATCATGATACCGTTATTTATTCTGACACACCTCGAATCAACGATTCTGTCGCTTGGATGTACAATAAAAATTAATTTATGAGTAAATCGGCTTAATGAATCACGTAATCTCATAGGTTATTGTTTTATGCATAGCAAAGATCTAACCATCGCTCGTTCAATAACCAAATCTCTTTGTTGTATTACTAATATCGCTACAAAATAATATCCACACTTTTCCCACAGTTTCAAAGTGTGGTTGCAAAAATTGCGAATTAAATGTGGAATAAATATTTGACCAATTGCTACGATTAAATAAACAAACAAGCAGACAAACAAAGACAATGACTTACTACCAACCATTTGGATTTGATTTGATCGACCCAGTCTCTGTCAATTTCCGTAAATTAAATGTTAATGCCAATGGCTATGGTTTTTATCTTGAACCAAAAAATATTGTTGACGGCTACAAAAAACAAATCAAGTACCCTGAATACTTAAGTGTTACTAAACAAGAAGATGTTGGGAAATATAAACAGACCGAGAACCCAGACCACGCTAAGAACGATAAAGGTCATTTAGGTGATAAAGAGTTCAAAAATTTATTCAAAGGTGAAAATATAATCACCAACGACTTGTCGCCTAATTTAGGTACTGAAATCGAAGGTATCCAATTGAGTGAATTGGATGATGCTGGTAAAAATGATTTAGCATTATATTTAGAGACTAGAGGTTTGGCAATCTTTAGAAATCAAGACTTAAAGGATAAAGATCCCCAAGTTGCAATTGACTTTGGAAAATATTTTGGTCCTTTACATATCCATCCTGTGGCTTATACTGTTGAAGATCACCCCGAATTGTTAGTCACTTTTAGACCTCCAGGTGGAAAAGAAAGACACGAAAAACAATTTGCCAACTCTGATAATGCTGCAGTTTGGCATTCTGATATTAGTTTTGAAGAATACCCAGCTTCATTTTCGTTCTTTGTTGCTTTAGAAGCTCCAAAATCTGGTGGTGATACCGTGTTCATTGATCTTAGAGAAGCTTATAAAAGATTATCTCCTGCCTACCAAAACTTCTTAGAAGGTTTGACTGCTATTCATTCTAATTTTTACCAAAATACTCATGCTAGATTAGCTGGTGCTCCTGCTAGGGTTGATGGTGAAAAGTTCACCGAACATCCATTAGTTAGAACCCACCCGGTAACTGGTGAGAAATCTATATTTTATTCTCGTGGTTTCTTACAACGTATTAAGGGGGTAAAACCAAAGGAATCAGCATCTATTTTGAACTTCTTGGAACAACATGTTTTAAGTAATCCCGAAATTCAAGTTAGAGCACAACATAAGGGCACTGAAGCTGGATCTGTTATTGCATGGGATAATAGATTCTTATTGCACACTGCTACTCTTGATTTCTTGCAGCACGAAACAACTGCACGTCATCATTATAGAATCACTGTTGCTGGTGAAAGACCATATTTGGATCAAGAATCTCAAAATGGTGTTTCAAATGGTCACTCAAACGGCCATTCCAATGGTATTTCTAATGGTCACTCGAATGGGCACTCGAATGGTACCAGCTAGTCAAAATAGGTTTTTACAAGTTAAATAGAGTAAAGTGAAACAAGGTTAAATCAAATAATTTGTATTACTCTCTAAATCTTATTTGCTCACCATTTTCCCTACTTTATCAATCCTACCAAGTAAGAATTCTCTCAACCGGGCCTAATCTCCATCAAAACCAGTTGATTTCGAATATAATATAATGGTTTTCTTTACTATTATACATTAAGACGTGTAATTTATCCCGAACCTGTACTGAAAGTTTCAATTATACCCATCTTTATACACCTTGATTGACAAATCATAAGCATTTGTGACTAATAATGACAGCATAATTTGTTTGATTATATTAATCAACTTAACTTTAGGAATCTAATTTATTTAATTATAATTCATGCTATTTTCGGCTAAATTTTGCTAGAAATTTATTTTCATTCAAGATTTGACTTTTGTCTCCAATTTGGTGTAGATAGATAATTTTTCAATTTCATCATCCTTTTCCTTCGATTGGGATTGATAACTTTGGGAAATTAAGATTTTAGGAAGTTAGAGAATTTCATTTTGGCACAAACACACTTGAATATTCACTTGCATTAGCTTTTTTTGGTTTTGTTAGTGAGAGTTTAGATCAAGCTGAAATACTAAACTGACCATGTAGAGGACAACTATAAACTTTTTTTCTCGAAATATAGTGTCGGTGGTTAAATTTTGGTGGTTTTTGTTGTTATAATCAATATTGGCTGCAAAAATTTAGGAAATTATACCAAAGATACATTGTACCTGCGTATCAGGGAGGTACTCACTATTTAAAGAGGTGGGTTTCCACTTATTTCTAGCCTTTTGATTTTACTATATTAACAATGTCTTTTACGCAAACTTTCAAGCTCAAATTTTAACTAGCTCGACTGTTAATGCTAACATACAGCTCATAATCAACTTCTGTTTTACTAAAAACAAAACTTGCACCAAAACCTTTAAGACGATGAAGACCGGTGTGAAGATCCGTTCCAGGAATACCTCAAACTATACCAGCATGTCTACGTTCATAGGTTTTAAGTACATTTGTTGCTATTACCAAATTGGGTAATTTCCGATATCTCGGATTGTCCCAAAACGAACGAATTTAAGAGTTTCAAAAAATTTGGAATGTTGATCATTAATATATATTATATCTAGTCATGGAGATCATAATGAATCAAGATATGAGTGCTGTTAAGAAGCGTAAGAAGCCAACATTAGTCTGTGAAAACTGCAAACGAAAGAAGATTAAGTGTGACAAATTAGAGCCTTGCACTCAATGTAAAAAGTCCAACTTGGTGGGCAGTTGTGCTTATTCAGTTGGAACCGTTAAGAAAGCTAAACTACCTTACATGCAAAGTGCTAAAGAACCGATTAGGTTTGATAATGGTAATCAAGCAAAGAGGACGAAACCAAAATTGAACGAAAGTCATGAACATGTGCCCACACATATACCTCCAGCCGGAGATACTGTTTCGATATCGATATCACAGTTGGCTCAGCTACAAGAGAAAGTGAGTCAATTAGAGTCAATGATGAAATCACAAGTAAATAACCAGTCAACATCACCGAATACGGTTTTGCCTCCAATCGATACTCCAGAATCGATGAGTTCTTACAGAAATAGCAAACCTAGTCCAGCAACCAGCCAGTTGAGTGCTCCAAGTCTGGAATCAACTACGACTTTTGAAAGTACTCCAAACAATGTCAGCAAATTACTCAATAAGTCGGATATATTCAACCCCAATTCATTTTCATTCACCCAATTGCCTGGGAAATTAAAACGGTCGATAGAGGATATGCAAGCCTTAATTGGTGTCCATCCTTACGATAGCAAAACTGATTTTATCAGCTTTTATGAAGGTTACAGTAGTATGCATGTTAAAGACGAAGATAGAACGATAAATTTTGGACCTTTCGCTTGGCCATCTATAATGAATAAAGATCAAGGTCTACATCTATTATGGGAAACTATATCTAAAAATGCTGCCAGCGCCAAAAATTATCTGACAGCTGCTTTTGATGATCGTGAACCTTTCCGTTCCACAGGACCCCCAATTCCTGTGAAGTCGGATTCAGCCTTTAGAGAAAAAGCTTTGGAAGATGATGGCCATGAAGTTTACGCACCTTATACGACAAAGAATACTTTCAATAAAGCATATATACTGGATTTGCAACCTCAAAATGTGGGATCAACCAAATCGGATGATGAAATTCCTTTAATTGAAAGGATTCGAAGAGCTCTACCAAACAGAAGAGTTATATGGACACTAATTAATCGGTTTTTCTCAAGTCTATATTTATTGGCCCCATTCCTTGAAGAAGATACCTTTAGGCAAAATATTGAGGAGTTGATTGGTCGAGAATCCATGTTACCAGAAACAATAGAAGTAATTAAAATTACCAAAAAGCTAGATTTAACTCAATTAGGGATTTTATTTTTGATTATGAGACTTTCGTATTTGTCTTATTTATATAATAAGAGTTCAATGAATATTGAAAATAAAACTACAATCGATCCAAACCCCGACTCACAAGAGATTAAGTTTATATTAACATACCCTATTGGGAATGAAAGTACAAAATTGGCAAAAGCAATTTTTGAACAATTTCAATCTGTCAATCAAATCACATTACCAATGATTCAATTATTGATTTTTATAAAAGTTATATCATATTACGACCCAATAGAAGCTGACCAAGCTGGTACTCAAAACCAAACATTAGAAGCGGTTATATTGCAAATGGCATATCTGTTAGGGCTAAATCGTGAGCCAGATGCCTTGAACGGTGCTTTGCCAAATCGAAGAAGGAACAATTTAAGAAGGAAAATATGGTGTGTTATATTATTGTGGGATGTTAACGGTCGATTGAAATTGGGTAGTCCGCTGATGATAAGTCATAAGAGCTGGGATACCAGATATCCTTTTCATGCTGAAGGTAATGAGAATATTCGAGATCTTGTACTTGATAAACATGTAACAGATACTTATGGGAAATCGGTATTTATGTCGCCTGCATTGGATAGGATATTAGAACAAGTTTTAGACATCTCTGCCCGAGCTAATGTTGCCCAATTATGTGGAGATTTAAGTGTATTCGAGAATGAAGTCTATCGAGAATTTGTAAGTTTGGGAGAATGTTTAAAATTGTTGCCCAATAATCAGCAAAAGCTTGAATTTTTCCCTCATTTTAGTGTCAAGCATTTCATTACTAATAAGCAATTTTTGCAATCGATATACTATCATTTATACCTTTTTTATGAATATCGAAATCATAAGCTATCATTTTTTTATTTGAAAAAAATGCTATTGATTACCTGTGGAGATTTCATGCCATCATATTTTGAGGTATTTGATAACGATAGGATATGTGGTGATATGATGTTGAATCCGTCGATGTTAAATTTCATTGATAAGTCAAATTTAGTGTTTCAATCCATTATAATTCGGGCAAATTATAAGATTTATAAAATGAGAAAGCTTGCTGATTTTAAATCTAGATATGAAACTGAAGACACATTCAGATCCTACTTTCAAAAAGTATGTCAGTTCTCAAGTTATCTTATACGATGTATTGAACTATCATTAAACGCTATCGGAAAATTGAGTCATCGATATTACCATGCATGGAGAATAGTAAAATCACATACTTATTCCACGAAAATTATCTGTAATGAACCATTTTATCAACTGCTAGAGTCAGATCCTAGAACCTCAAAAATTAGAGGTTTTGCTATAGACGAAATAGAGGAACTAACAGCAGTATGTGAAATCGCTTTGGATGCTTTAAACCCTATTGTGATTCATCAAGATAAACTGATATATCGAATGTCAACTAATGAATTCGAACAGGATCTTGAAAAGGAAGATGATACTCGTCAGCAGGATCAACAAAAACGTGTGGATATCAATGAAAACTTCAGTGAAATGTTTGATAACCGAGAAATTGATACATTGTGGTTACAAATGTTGAATGGGAATATATATCAACCAGAAACAGTTGACAATGTATTGAATGGTATGGAGATGTCAAATGATAACAAAAGTGCTCTAGATCCACAAGTGGATCTTTTCAATGATTTAACTTTTGATCAAATATTCAATTACGGTAACGCTTAACTTATAGTATATAAAATGAAAGTACGTAGAACTAATAAAAAAACTGCAAGAGCCATCTAAATGGGTGGCCAAAACTTACAATATCATTTAATAGTATATATTTGTACCGATGGCAATCTTCATTTCCTTGATTTAAATCCGGTCCGAAATGACACGTGATCAGGCGGAAAAGTCCAACTCGAGCCAATATTACATAATCCGGAATTGCCTATTCAGATTTATCCGAAAAAGATTATAAAATCCCAATAATCAACATCAAATAATCATTATCCCATCACCAATGACAGGTAAGATCAGGAGACATCGTCCTAGTTTGGTCTGCGATAACTGCAAGAGAAAGAAAATCCGATGCGACAAATTACAGCCGTGTACCCAATGTGTTAAAGCAAAGTTGAGTGGTTGTAATTACACTGCTAGAGCAGAACCTGTGGAAAAAGTTAGTTTGCCCTATATGGAGAGTGCTAGACATCCGTTGTCTTTTACAACGTCTGGGTTATCGACTGCTAATGTAACCGCTGGAGCTAATACAAATGAAGCTAGAACAGCACCAAATTTTCCGATTAGTAATGGTAAAGGCGTAAATCAGAATGGGAATGGACCAGTTGGTAATGGAAGCAATGCGAATGATATGACTTCCAATGGTGGTTCTACTCCAAACGAAGCTTCTACTGTATCTGGGAATGAACCCGCTACAGTCACCATTCCTAAATCGGAGTTGGAGCTATTGAAAGCTAGATTAAATCAAATTGAGTCCAGTTTGAAACCAAATTTGAATAAAGTTGTTGACATAGACTCATTTATCAGCAGTAAAAGAACTGCTGACGATTTTAATGGACAAGCGAATAGCATCAATGAAACTTATGGTCCCGAAAGAAAACAACAAAAGATCTCACAGGGCCCTGATACACCTCTGGCTTTAGATCGTATTTCGGGATATTCCAAGCAGGCTCTTAGTACTACTTTTGACTCTACTAACTCAAGAAATTCAAACACAACACCTGAATATAATAGCAGATCGTTAACTGAACCGAAGGTATCAGGTTATGCTACCCAAAGAACACTGTTTACAGAGCCCAAGTTTTCGGGCTATGGTTCCCAATTTCCAGAACCGAAGAGTAATGGAGAATTCAGTCAGCGCTCACTGTTTGCACATTCACCAATGAATCCAAATCAATTTTTAGATTCGGCAACCCCAAATTACTCCTCGCATCCACATTTGCAATGGCCTAACACTACACTACCAACGCACCCAGTATCAATGCCAATACAACTTCCACCAATTAATTTCAAAGCTTCACAAAATTATTCACAAATGTATTCCGACATGCGAGGAAACCATAAACCAAGCTCAGTCAAGACAGATGGTTCGGCCACTCCATTGAATAGTTCAATTTCACCTTATTCGACTACTTCTGCTTCTAGTGTTGATTCCATGAAGTCTGTTATTGGTGTTCACCCTTACGCCCGTGAGGATGATTCAATTAATTTCTATGAAGGCTATAGCGGTCTTCATGTTAAGGATGATTGTTCGGCCATTAGTTTTGGACCTTTTGCTTGGGCTTCGATTATGAAACGTGATAAAGCATTGAATTTACTATGGGAATGTGTTTCTAAAAAATCTAAGGGCAAGGTTGATCTAGACTATTCCAATATTGGCGTGCCGTCAATTAATCACGATAAGTCAAATGATTATTCAGTGGTGCCAGAATCCACTTTTCAAAGGCGGGCCATTGAGGTTGAAGAAAACGCTGATTTGAAGCCGTATACTTTAATGAAAAAAAAGCCAATTCCTTTCACAAATCAAGACGGTATGAGACTAGGCTTAACATATTATGATGGAAAGTTAGATCTAGAATTACAATTAATCGAGAGAATCAGACTCATACTACCCAAGAAAAAAGTTATTTGGAAATTAATCGATCGATTTTTCGCTTATGTTTATTTATTTACACCATTTATTGATGAAGAATGTTTTCAATATCATATCACAAGAATAATTGGACCGAAGACGGAAGAAGAAGTTTTGATATCTCAAGTCAACGTTGAAAATAGATTAGACTTAGCATACTTAGGAATGTTATTAATTATGCTAAGATTATCTTACCTATCATTTTTTTATAATGAAAGTTCAATCAATGAATATAATCTAACAAATAATGATCCCTCTCCAGAAGCTCAAGATTTAAAATACTTACTATCAAACCCGATTAGTATCAATATTATTGATTTAGCTCGTGAGTGTTTCGACCAATTTCAATTCTTGAAAAGAAGCTCATTTCCTGTCTTACAATTGGCAATGTTCATCAAATTGTACAGCGTTTATGCCCCTGAAGAAGGAGTCGATGATTCGGACCCGCAGACTTTCAGTGGTATTATTCTTTATATGTCTTATCAAGTTGGTTTAAACCGTGAACCAGATAAATTAGGTTCAGTCCTTCAAAATCCAAGGATAAATAATTTGAGGAGAAAAATGTGGTGTTATATACGAATGTGGGATTCTTATTATGGGTGTACAGCTGGTGATCCGATGATGATTAACCCCAACTCATATGACACTAAGTTACCTTATCATGTCCCTGGAAATGAAAATATTTCTGATGTTGTGTTGGATAGATTCGTAACTGATACTTATTCGAAGGCTTGTGGACAACAACCAATGATATTAAAAATCTTAGATCAAGTTCTCAATGTTCAAGGAAGGACGAAAATGCGCGATCTCTGTGCTAATTTGACAGAACTAGAGAATCAAGTACATGAAGAATATGGATCTTTAGCGGAGTGTTTGAAACCCTTCAATAATGCTGATGTAAAATTTATATTTGCAAATACCATGAAAGCTAAAGCCTACTTATTCCTCAAAGCATTTTTCATGTCAATCTATTTTTATTTCTATTTGCATTATGAAGATATCGATCTTGATCTATCATTTTTTTATTTGAAGAAATTGATGTTGATTGCAAGTGAAATCATGCCGTGTTATAAAGATTTATTAGCAGGAACTAACCGAACTTGTGATATGATTATAAATCCTTCATTACAAAACATTATAAGTAAAGCAAATCAATTAAATTTTTCTGTGATTATTCGAGTCAATATTCGTATTCATCAAATGAAAAGTCTGATGGATCATTTTCAAAGGTGTTCTGTTGATGAAGGGTATGCGCAATATTATCAAGCATTATGTCGATTATCATCATATTTAACAAGATGTGCTGAAATATCAATTGCAGGTATATCGCGTTTAAGTAATCGATATTATTTTGCATGGAGAATAACGAAAGGGCATACATTTTTATTGAAAACTATAACATCAGTTGATTTTTATAAGGACTATAAACCAAGCAGCGAGTTACAAGTTCCACATTTCACTCTTAGTCAGATTGAGGAGTTTTTATCAATCTGTGAAGTTGCGCTCTGTAAATCTGAATCTGGGTTTGATAAATGCAATGGGCAATTTCCGGTTGGATCTGAATCAGAACGATTTTATGGAATGTGCGATGGTACCGACCCCAATAGTAAACCGGCGGCTAATCCTCAAGGAAATAATACCAATAACATTAATTTTGTTGATAGTGAAGAGATTGACCAGTTGTGGTTTCAAATGTTGTCAAAAAAATACGACAAACAGCAGTATAATGATATGTATCCAGAAAATGATAAAATCAATAGCACTGACTTGTCGGGGTCAACTATTTCGAATACCCCCGGATGGATCCCGACAAAGGCAGCTAAGGATGGGATAGATATTCAATCATTTGATATCGAACAATCAACAAAATTTGATATATTCAGTGATTTGCCTTTTGATCAAATTTTTAAATAGTGGGGAAATCAATTTTTGATAATAGTATATAGCTTGGGTAATAATAGTAATAATAATAAAAAATTTCGAATACCAATTTATTCACTTTTTAGCGTATGTTAATTGGATATTATCACCCAATTTCTGTTGTAAATCCTTCAATTCAATTGTGTCTAAGCACTTCTTTGATTCGATTTCCGAATCAAATTCAATAAACGCTAAATTACGAATCTTCAAAAATCTAACATTAATAAATCCTGGTAAATTCTCAAACTGGGAAGTTAAAATCTCTTGGGTTGCTTCGTTGGATAAGTTTTGTAATAATAAGATTTTATTTGGAGGCAATTTGGTGAAATCAATGGAAACTTTAGGTTTTTTAGCCGTTTGAGTTGAATCTACCTGTAATTTCCTCTTTTTACTTGATTCTTGCTGCTGTTCAAGTTCATTCTTGGATTTTTTCAAATTTTTTCTAGCTTCTATGTCTTCTTCTGTCTTCTTGATATCAGCTAAGGTTTTGGCATAAGTGATTTGCAAAGATTTACCAAATAATACCGTCTTGTTATTAGCTTTAATCGCATCTTTGGCTGATTTCAAACTATTAAATGTAATGAAAGCCTGACCCTTCATTTTCAAATTTTTCTTCAATTGTATGTCAATTATTTCACCATATTTATTGAAAACCTTCAAAAGTTCTTCGTTTACTTTCTTCAATGAAACTTTGTCGTTAATATTGTTGACATAGACGGTTTCAATTGGCTTTAGTTTCAGTTTAGACATTTGGTGATGGTATAAGAAAACAATAATTTGATATTTACCTTATTGAGCAAAATGGCTGCAGATGGTAGCGCTGCCTTTTTGCAATCACATGATTACCACAATTAAGAAGGGGAGAGAAGAAGTATAATGCAACGTATCACATAGCTCTAGAATACTGTAAAAGTCCTTCATAAAAGTAAAGAAAGCAAAGGAATAACTTAGGATAGAATTTCTTTATTTTGTTCGAAGGTGTATACAAGGATTCATTCTTTAGTTATTTCCACAAATAGCTGTAGAAGAATTTACTTTCGTATGCGGTTAACACTATACATTCTGTAAAAGGAAGCTTAAAACATTTAAGAACAAATTATGAAATATTGATATTCAAGAATTTAGATTATTTTGCAGTAACTTCTTAAATTTGAATATACAAGAAATTGAAATAATGACAAAATTGAAATACACCATAAAACAGTGTATGGGGTCATAAATACAAAGAAAGTTAATTGAATACTTATTTATATAATATAGATCTAAGATACACCCAACACAAAAAGACAAAAACGAGTTTGAATACCACCATCCGCATACTCTGCGGCTAATTTATTACACAATATTAATGATAAACAAACTATTAATATAAACCAGTTAGTAGGTATGAGAATAGCTATAATTTAGTGTGCTTCTATTTCACGCTACCTTGATTTGAAAGATCAATATCTATCTCTGGAAGTGACACATATTAACCACTCCCAACACACTCACAAAAAGTCCGTTTAAATTGATTAACTTAGATAAACATATATAATATTGAACAAATTTAATTTATTGTTAATCCAGTAATTAAAATACTAGCTATTGGTAATCAGTACTTGCTCTTTTGCAACCAATTTGGTTTACTATAATTGAATTGGCAACGTTTACACGTGATGATATATCATGTGTCAATTCTTTCTCCCAGTATATGTTGATGTGTAGGATTGGCTAAAGCTAATCATCACTAATATGGAAGGAGTAGTTGAGACATTGCCAGTTGGAGATAACACGACTCATGTTGACGCAGAATTGACAATCAAATGTAATACTTGCAGTATGAACTTCCCTTATGAAGATTTCCAACGTCCTAATGATGTTCCCCTTAAAAGTTGCATTCTTTGTAGGAAACAACTCCTGGAAAGAAGAAAAAAAGCAAGGCAAAAGAAAAAGCTAGAAAAAGCCGAATTAGAAGAATTGCAAAAACTGTGAAGAGGTTGCAAAATTTGAAATTGTTGACATATTTTAATCGATATGTTTACTCAATCTTTGGATGAAAATTTTCAAAGTAGATTAGATGATGTTTAGCAAGTGAGATTGTGCTTTACTTCGAGCAAAATATCGATTATAGTCAGTTTTGTTCAAGATTATAATCTCAAGTGAATCGCATGGTGAAAGGTAAGCAGGATACCATGACAATTACTTGGTATCATGTTTCAAAACGAGTATCTTTGCCAGTTGGAATGATACTGGGTCATGTTGATGGCATAGCATTGGCATAGTTGCACCAATGTCTGAACCTGAATATGAATGAACTGGACTTTCGCAATTATAACCAAGGTTCATATAGCGTGAGCTGGTCATAATTACAGAAAGTTTGTGATTGGTAAAGAATGGAGAGATTTAATGGCAATATGAAATCCATTGACTTGCTTCTTACTACCATATCCACTTGCTGACCCTTCTTCAATCCCCAAAACTATAAACTTAACCGTATCGTCAGTTTCATAAAGCGTCGACCAAAGTTGTCATCAAACTTAAGAATCCGCGATTCCGCCCGATATAGAGATCTTAAGCTTCCTTCTGTAAATGCATGGGGCTATACACATGTAAATAGTTCTATAGCTACTTATGTAGTTATGAAAACATTCAAATAGACAATAGAAGAGAAAAATAAACATAATTCCACTTATTGTCAAAATTGACTTATAAACCAATTTTCTACATACACCCAGCTTCACCCTCTCAGTAACCCTATTCTCGGTTTAAGTTTAAAATTGGTGATTTTGTGGAAAACCATCAATTTTCACCATTTAAGGAAGCCCAGAAATGTCTCCTTTCAACCAACGCAAGGATGATCTAATCCTTACTCGAGACTATCCCCCTACCCAAGCTACAATCTACAACCCTGACTCCATACCATGTGGCGTGATTTCAACACGCGAATTGATCTCTACCACATCCTTACCACCCAATTAGAAACAGATGCTCATGAGTGCCAGACATGATTGACATGGTGCTCTCGTTTAACATTGCTAGTGGCATTAACGTGAAATTGGGATTTTCCTGATGCTGGGTGTCTGGAACTTGTATTTCTGACAACATTGTAGATATATAATACGAATCTAGGATAAGTAAGTAAGACGCGTCGGGCAAATACTATAGACCCTTAAATGATGATACACATTGTTGGAAAGTCTAGACGGGTGTACGATTCAATTCAGCAATATTATGTTAATCGGGAATATGCTATTGAATGCCCGCTAAGATTTACACTAGAATCCTAATTCCCACGATGGGATCAGGCGATAGGGTACGTTGCTGAAGGCAAAAACCAATGGTATCTATATCCTTAACCACCTTATCTCGAACGAAAAATATCAGAATGTATCAACCAAATATTAGTTCAGCAAAATGATTATTTTACCAATAATCATGGATGTACTCTTACGGTAATACTAGTCGACGAAAACAAGTGGCCCCTCCCACAGCTACCGCAAACAACTTACAGGTAATTTAGTCAATGAAACATGTTGGCAACCGCCCAGAATATGAATATCATATGCCGAAAGAAGAAGCGTAGGTGGATACATTTACAATCGAGGGACGTTTTGGTTTATGGTCGGTACATTGAATAAAAGGAGAAGGGGAATCAATTCTTAGTTCTTGCTTAAACACCATACTTGATATACTAGAAAAGAAGGACAAAAAAGCACCCTGATGTGAAAAATCCCTAACCATGAGCAATGTGGTGATACCTCACATTTAGAGGTGACTCTAATAAAAAATATCTGCAATATGTCGACCCCATCCAGCTTGGGTTCATCATACGACGATCAATAAATCCAATTTGACAATTGATCCATTCGATCAATAATATCGATTACGTATGGATCATACATGACATGTAGATCCTTCGTTAGGAACAATCGGTTAACTTTAAAGTCTCTTATCATGATCCGTAGCCAGGAATAACCCGCAAAGAGCCAATGTAAATTCCAGAATAGAACATGAAGCGTATTGTCTGGAACCGATTCTATGGAACAACTTTGTCAGATTCGGCGCCATTAGGTTTAAGCCTTAGACCAGGTAGCGATCATTTAGAAACAATGGATCATAACTATGCATAAAAAATAAATTCTCAATTCCATCTTCCCTTCCACACATGGAAATGGATGCGGGAACATCCATACAACCAATCTTAAAACCACTAGAGTTTGAATCAGCTGTGAAGGGGGGCGATTATTGACAGATGACGTACAGGATAACTGCATCCCATTTACCACAAGTCAATCTATAAATACAAAATGAATTAGCAATAGTAATTTTTCATCGCCAAACAAATATGACTAAATCTACCGACATCTTTACTGTTCAAGAACTAACTCATGCACAAAAGAGAATCATTAGGAGCACCATTCCTGTCTTGAAAATAGCTGGTGAAACTTTAACCACCGAGTTTTATGAAAATATGTTTAAAATGTTCCCCCAAGTCAAAATCTTTTTCGACGCTACTAATCAAAAAAATTTAAGACAACCAAAAATCTTAGCATTTGCTTTGTTGAAATATGCCCAAAACATTGACGATTTAACTCCATTGATTTCGTTTGTTAAACAAATTGTTAGTAAACACGTTGGTTTACAAATCAAACCTCTACAGTATGTCTATGTTGGTGAATCCTTGATTGCTACAATGGGTCACATATTGGGTGCTAATATTGATACTGCTTTCATTGGTGCTTGGAGCCAAGCGTACGCTAACTTGGCACAGCTATTAATCAATATGGAAAATGAAGTCTATAAAACCCTAGTCTGGAATGGTTTCAAGCCTTTCACAGTGGTCAAAATTGTAGATGAATGTAATGATGTTAAATCAGTTTATTTAAAACCAGTCGATGGTATCATTTGTCCGGGGGTTTCAGGTCAATATATCAGCATCAGATTTAACGTCGGTGAAGATTTCCCCATTGTAAGAACGTACTCCCTTTCCAACGTCGATCAATGCTATCGTATTTCGGTAAAAAAAATAGGAAAAATCTCCAATTTTATTCACAAACAATTGAGAGTTGGCGATGAAGTTACCGTCGCTCCACCTGCTGGTTCCCTCGTTTTCGAATACTCCGACGACGTCAGCCACTTTATCGTTGATGGTATTGGTATCACTCCAGTTATCCCCATATTGAACGACGTTTTACCATTGGGTAAAAAGACAATCTTATACTACTCGAACAAAACTGGAGACAGACCATTCGTCAATACTTTGAAAACTTGGAAACAACAATACGATAACTTCACCGTGGTTGAATATATCACCGATGTTCCTGATTTAGACGACCCTATAGATCAAGTCAAATTCAGAAGGATGGACAAAACCGACTTGAAACCAATTGAGGGTAAAGTCTATTTATTGGGCCCGGTCGAATTTATTTTAGCCATGAAGGCTGGTTTAAATGAAAATGGAATTGAACCAAAGGTGGAATTCCCTGGTCCAACGGTGGTTTAAACGGTTAATGACAAGTCGAGTGGTACTTGACAATTGGGAATGAACTTATATTTAGCTTGAAATTTGTACAGGTGTTGTTTGGATTATTTATTGTGATTGGTATATAGGGCAGGAATGTTAAAGTAAAAATAAAAATGTAGCAAAATAAACAGAAACAAAGAATTTATTCAATGTAGATAATTCAGTTCTTCCCATAAAGTCTCCAAACTGAATATTGGGAAACTAAAGAGATCTTACTAGTGAATAAATATAGATTCTTTTATTGAACTCACAGATAGATTTCATTTGAATCTTACTATTGCACTCGCTCACTAGTCAATGTTCACTTGATTGTCATTCTCGAAATAAAACAGAACTTGTAAACTTCCTTTTACTTCTATCATTATTCTATGGCAGCCTCGCCGAAGCTCCATTTGATGCATCCTGTATACCCAATACAGGAATCTGAGAATATTTTTCGTGGGTGCTTTTATAAATAGAATACGTCTGGGAACATTATTTCCTTTGACTGAGGTTGTAGAAAACGTATTAAGATTGTTGCATATCAATAAAGACGAGTAGGTTGATATAAATTCATGAATATGAACTCCGTACCAATCGTCGATTATATTTGTTGCGACTGCATTCAGTAAAACATTCGAGAACATATGGACTCAAGTATGGTGTCAAAGTACAAGTTTTAAATCACACTATCTGTGGAAATTCAGACCTACTCCCACTAAGTAAGCTAATAGAAGCTAAAACTATTGATAAAAATGTAATACCTTCTTAGGTCACATGATATGTCATGTCGTTAATGTATGAAACATTTCAAAGCTCAAACTTTAGGCAAACCATATTTTTGACTCAATATGGAAAGGGTGAACCATGCAATAAGTATTAATGTTGAATACCAGGATCAATGCATTAGATGTAGTCACTGTAAGATTTTCTTTCCTTTTGAAGACTATCAACGGGAGAATGAACCAGCATTTAAGAGTTGTATTCTCTGCCGGATCCAATTCAGAGAATATTCAAGGAAAAGAAGACAACAGTTTGGGTATAAAGGAAAAGTTCAAAAGTAAAATTGACCACTTTGTGAACTGAATACTTTGGTATTAAATTAAGATGTTAACTTACGTGATATTCACGAACAGGTAGTAGATCATACACCCTCATACCTTCATTGAATGAAAACTATGTATTACTGGTTTGATTTAGATTTCTAGATGCAAGATGAGGGAGCATAAATTGTGGTACAGCGAATCCCATCGCATATACATATACCTATTCAAGCTAGCATATATGTACAATTATCCATTTGTAATACATACTTCACCGATTCCGGTTGGATTCCTTGAACTCAAGAATTGGGTTGCTGTTGGATGTACAAGGTTGACGAGAAAAGGGAAGTCGAAGAGATTGGATTTAAGATGCATTGACGCAAGATAAAAATCGGGGTAATCGGTAATGTCTGGCCCTTCACATTCTAGTGGAATTTGTTGAAGTACCTTATGCTGTAGTGGGAGACCATTCTAAAATGCACCTCTCGACATCTGGTTAAATTCACTCTTCCAATTGCAAAAAATGCTGAAACAGATTCAATAAGCATATTCTGAACACATAGAGCGGCCCTTGACATCGTTACTACAATGAGTTTGCCGTATAACTCAACACCTTTGCAAATTCACATTCTTAATCACATTATAATGACGCTATCACGTTTTTGTTAAGGTTTTACTTAATGTATGAAGGTATTCTGGTGTGTTATACTATGTAAAGTTGTACCAAAATATGGAAAGCCTTCTACTAAACCAGAGTAACTACGTTCTAATCTGACTGATCCTTGACACTATATAGCAACTAGATTGTCACAATAGAAACTAGAAAGGTAACTGGAGAAGAATTTTAAATATAGATTTAGGACCTAATAGATAATCTATAAACATTTGAAATAAATACTAATCACTGTAATTAGTAACAAAGTTAGGAGAAATCTCACTTATAACTGGTTAAAAGTGGTGGCTGCTTCATAGTACAAGGAAGAGGTTAGTTTTGTATTTGGACACTTTCAACATAACAATTATTCTTGAGCTTCTGGTGTATAAACATAAAGTGGTGTGGTAAATTTTACCGCATTTTAATAAAATCACCACTTTTGCAACACTTGCAACGAGTGACGTTTCAGAAGTAATAGGAACTACCCAATACAGAAGCCACCATTTATATAGCATGGAGGATGAATTCATCGACTTAACGCTGGATCAAGAAGCAGGAAATTCGATTGAGTGCAATATATGTTTCATGTACTTCCCGTTTGAAGATTTCCAACGTGAACATAAGGTACCACATAAAAGTTGTATTCTTTGTAGGGAATCTTATAAAAGATGGAAAATAGATAGAAGAAAGGTAGTGAGGGAAAAGGAAGCTGATGAAGTGTCACCTAAAAGCAGGAAAGTAAGTCGATCAAAAAAGAATCAAGAAGCAAACAAACCACAGAAGCGTAAGAATAAGTTATCGCCATTACCCACTCAAGTTTGTCCGGTTTGTAGATATGCCATGTGTTTCGGAAAGACGAAATTCTGTCACACATGTGCTAGAAGTAGAGGATACGAAAAGATCACCCAAAATGAATTGGAACTGAAAATAAAAGCTGTTCCTTTTGATGGTCCAAACGAAAATCATGTCGAGCTTATCAACTCGCAAGAAGTTGAAACATACGAGTACAAATATGTTGTAGATTATATTTTCGACGAAACGATTACTCGATTATCGAAACATGGATTGTTAGCAGAAGAACTCGATGGAGATTCAAAGCAAACAGACCAAAGTCAACCATCATCTATAGGGAATTCCATCCCCGGGAGTATAACTCTGGATAATCTGCAAGCCATTTGTGCCAATGGGGTAAAATACATCGACAACTTTAGTGATGTTTCCTACGATGTAGTTAAAGAATTTGTTTATAACCTATTTGAAGAAGGTGCAAATCGAAATCTTCATTTTTGGGGTGGTAAATGTCTGGGTACGCTTGTATCTTTTTGTTTTCGATGTGTTTACCTGCAACCAAGTCCAAAAACCTACCATAGAGCTCACTTGGACTGTCATGGGTCGGGATACGTTGGATATAACTTTGTGACAAAAGTATTATCAATTAACTGGAGGCATAAAAAGCACATGATGCCCAAAGAAAACTTCTCAATACGGTGATAACAATAGCATATCGATCGAAAAAATGGTCGAGACATAGTCTAGATAAAAGTACAAAGAAAGAAAATCGACTCCAAAATAGCATGAACGGAATCTATGAAGTCGAGATTTTGGAGAGAAAATTGATACTAGTAAAATGGTCGATAATCGCTTATGACTTTCGAGTCTTCATTAAAATGGTTCAATGTTTTATATGAAATCATTATGGAAAAGAGCAAGATAAACATAATTAGATTAATTGAGGCTCAACTGTGAGAATTTATGAATAAATATAAAAAATATATGAATAAATACAAAATTTAGAGTGATTCTCATGGTTTATCGTACTTGACAATAGATTTAGCTACTAATTAGCAATACAAAAACTGATATTAAGCCCATATTATGGTATTGTCAACCCGATTCCAATCGATCGCATTTTCTTTTTGGAAAAAAGTACCACATTTTACTTGGAATACAATACCAGACTAACCACCCACAAAAACGACTTAATATAAGTCAACTTAAAATGAACATCTAGTAGAGTAGACATGGGACTACTAAATTAATTGAAACGAGTTTGTTTCGATAGCAAATTCCAAGAACATGTTCTTGGTATTTGATGGCGTAAAATTTCCTCCCCAATCTAACTACAAGAGCTTGGATACTGAGGTTAACAGTATTAGATGAGAAGATAATAGCAATTACAAATCGTTTAATCTTACAATATTGAAATTAAAATGAAGAAGTAGTTACTTTTTTTATTGGACCAATATTGGCAAGATTAAGTAAGATCATAGTTGGTTAGTGGAGATATGGTTGAGATTACACATAGCGCGTGTTGGTAAAAAGTAAGAACATCATAAAGAAAACAGGGTTGACAATTGAAAATTATGCATCGGTTAAACTAAAGATAACAGTGTTAAGGTTATCAATTACTAGTGCCAACAAGACAAAAGAGTTAACTGGTGGTGAATATATATATATTACACATATTACATAATGGATAGGTTGTATATTACATAATATTATTATTGGTATCACAATGATTGGGTGTGGCTAATGTTTTTCTATTATTCATGTGAGCGCTACCATCTAATCTTTTCCAACCAATCAAATGCTTAGCATTACCAATCATCACGTGAAAACAATAATAAGCATCAGGATAAATAAATAATCATAAAACCCTTTCGATAAAAATATTCTAGAAATACTTTATTACTTAAATCAGTTGATCTTTTGATCTCATCACTTTACAAACCCTTTCCCATTAATATTTCATATTTTTCAACTAGAAAAATTGGGTTCAAATTAAGTTAATTATCAATTAATTACTATTTTAAAAGGTTACATTGTATTACAAACATTGTTAAATCATTCTATTCACTTTTGATTTGAAATTATCATTTTTATTCAAAGTTAAGGTATTTGGATATTTATTTTTCTTATCAAGTTTTCCTCATCGTTGATATATTACACGTATCCAATTAAGTCATTTGTTATCTGATAAGTTTTATATCAGTCTCGGTAGTGAATTATAATTAATAATATGTTGGTGACGTTAAAGAATCAAGTTGCTAAGTTATTTCCGGCTAACAAATCAGATGAAGATTTGGCTCGAGTTGATCAATTATTAGATAATAATCAATCGCCATATGGATCCACGGAAGATGATATGTTATTGGCCATAGAAAACGCCAAGAATAATGGCGGAGACGATGATGAATTTGACAATTCGTGGTTCAACAAATTTGACCCTAGGGTCATGTCAGATATGATTATCGGGTTATCCGATGGGTTAACCGTCCCCTTTGCATTGACCGCAGGGTTATCAAGTTTGGGTGATACAAAATTGGTCATTACTGGTGGTTTGGCAGAATTGGTTTCAGGTGCTATATCCATGGGTTTGGGTGGTTACTTGGCCGCAAAGTCAGAATCGGAATATTATCAAGCCCAAGTTAAAAAGGAAAAGTTGATTTTCTTCCAAAAACCAGAATTAATTAACCAAGAAGTCGCCGAAATCATGTTTGAATTAGGCGCTAGTGAACAAACTATTGGGTTATTCCTCAAAGATTTGGATTCGCAACCTAAAAACTTGATCGATTTCGTTATCAGGTACGGTAAAGGATTAGAAGAACCAGCCGAAGGCAGAGAATTCACCAGTGCCATGACTATTGGATCGGCCTATTTCATTGGTGGGTTTGTGCCATTATTACCTTATTTTTTCGTGAGCCAAGTCGGCGCCGGTTTATTGATTTCGGTGATTGTTATGTTGATTACGTTATTCTTATTTGGATATATCAAAACCAGTATTGCTTTAGGTGAAGATTGCGGTAAAACCAAGAAAGTCGGTGAAGGTTTGCAGATGGTAGCGATTGGTTCAATTGCTGCTGGCTCAGCTTGGTCTTTAGTATATTTAATTGATCATTGATCAGAAAATTATAGAATATAAGAGAGATATCTGGTTATCTAGGATGTCTATCTTAATTTTGGTCTCATTGTCATTAACATTAGGTGGTGTAAATTAGAGTTTATTATATATAATAATAATAAAAAAAATAAAAAAAAAAGAGAATTACCAAACAATTACTTCTACTAACTATCTTCATATACCTCTACCATTTAAATACTCTTCCTTTGCTCCATCTCTTGTACTTTTCAATTTCTAAACATTTTCAATTTTGTGTTTTATTTTTTTTTGGTAGTGGCGGGAAAATTCAAGAGCAAAGATTTAAATTATCAATTTATTATAGCAAATAGAGCACATTATGTCACAAAGATTCGCTGAACTCATATCTAAGGTTGCTATTCCAGCAGGTATAGCCATTACTTTGGGCCAATCTGCTTTATATGATGTTGAAGGTGGTAAAAGAGCTGTTATTTTCGATAGATTGAAGGGGGTTCAAAACGAAGTTGTTGGTGAAGGTACTCATTTTTTGATTCCATGGTTACAAAAAGCTATTGTTTATGACGTTAGAACTAAACCAAAGACTATTTCCACTACCACTGGTTCTAAGGATTTACAAAATGTCTCATTAACTTTGAGAGTATTGCACAGACCAGATGTCGTCAATTTACCTAAGATTTATCAAACTTTAGGGTTGGATTATGATGAAAGAGTTTTGCCTGCTATTGGTAATGAAGTTTTGAAATCGATTGTAGCCCAATTCGATGCATCGGAATTGATTACCCAAAGAGAATTGATCTCGCTGAAAATTAGACAGGAATTGTCGAAAAGATCAAATGAATTCAATATCAGATTGGAAGATGTTTCAATTACCCATATGACCTTCGGTAAGGAATTCACCAAGGCTGTCGAGCAAAAACAAATTGCCCAACAAGATGCCGAAAGAGCCAAGTTCTTGGTTGAAAAAGCTGAACAAGAAAGAAAAGCGAGTGTTATTAGAGCCGAAGGTGAAGCTGAAGCTGCTGAAACAGTTTCTCGTGCTTTAGCTAAATCCGGTGATGGTTTATTGATGATTAGAAGATTGGACGCCTCCAAAGAAATCGCCCAAACTTTAGCTACATCGCCAAATATCACCTACTTACCAAATGGTAAAGGTAATGGTGGCGACGATGGTTCCAAAAACTCCTTGTTATTGAACATTGGTCGTTAGAGAAAAATACTAAATAATTGTAAATAGTTTATGAAATAATTATGAAAATATAATTTTGATTTATATACATGTAAATCCTATGGTGTGATATTTTTATGCAAATGATATGTTTTCTTAAATATCCAACACGACTAATTCATCATTAACACCTGGCGTGGTGATTTCACCACTTCTAATTAATGATTCAATGTCGGCCACTTCCTTGACACAACCACTAGTTAAATTAATGATTTCATCATTGGTTTTACCAACAGCAATATTATCTTCGACTCTGATTCCAATTCCTTGGAAGCTCTTTGGCCATTTACTATCTTTAGGGATATACAACCCTGGCTCAATGGTGATTACATTACCTTCGGCCAACTTTTGGAATCGTGAAACCAGGGGAATATCGTGTAAGTCCAAACCGAGATGATGACCGATATAATGAGGGTATAATACTCCTGAGATGTCTGCTTTGGTAACTGCTTGGAATCCCGGTAAGTTTTTCAAGTCTTGCTGAAGATATGACACTGACGCTTGGTAGATATCATGCATGCTCATACCGGTTGTTTCGTCACAAAGTTCAATACACTTTCTATTGGTGTTCAACACTACTTCATAAAGATCTCTTTGCGGTTCAGAGAACCCCTTAGGCGAATTTGGCCAAGTACGAGAAATGTCAGCACAATAACCACCCAATTTCCCACCAGCGTCTACAAACACCAACTCATCTTGGTATAATAAATCATCATTTCTCGTATAATGAATAGTCAATGCGTTTTCACCACTGGCCACCACGGGGATGTATGCTTGTTTATCGCAACCCCCTTTAACAAACTGGTACTCCAAATATTTGGCTAACGTCTTCTCGGTGTATATCGGAGACTTGGATCCGACTTTGGCCATGGCTTTATTTATAGCCCTTGATGAAATCTGGCCGGCAGTGTGCAAGACTTTGATTTCGGCCACCGACTTGATTGCACGCTGTTCGGCGATTATACTGGATAACGGTGTGGAGGATAATCCCGATTTCTTAATAACCTCACCCAAGGTATTCTTTGGCGATGCAGTACCAAAGAAATTGGCAAATTTGCTCTTACTGGCTTCGCCATCCCAATAGACATGGTGATTTCTGCTCAATAACCCCTCTATATACTTATTACATTTCGCAACATCCTCAACCTCATCTGCATTGAATATCTCAACAGCACCTTCCAACCCCAGCTTCTTCCCCTCCCATAACTCCTTGTTGGCATTATTACCTGGGACCAACATATGCAAGACCACATCTTCATCGGTACCTGTATTCCCTGTCTTTTCAATAATAGCAACTGAATCTGGCTCTAACCAACCAGTTAAATAATATAAATCATTATTTTGTTGGAAATCATAAAACACGGCACCAGAACTGAATTGAACTTGGTTACCTACAATAATAGCTACTGATTTCTCAGGTAATTTCTGTGCCAACCTTAACCTTCTTTCGTAGTACTCCAAATTGGTTATACCAGGTGTAATATTACCTGGTGTGGGCAAATAATGAGCTCTAGTCTCGTGAGTAGGCTGACCTGAACCTATAGTCAACACCAGTGGTCTAGTAGCTATATTCAACCGCCTTAGTCCTCCTATTCTTAAACTCTTCAACATTTCATAAAAGCAACTGAAAAATACCAACCAAACTGTTTTTTTCTCTATGGGTATGTTTTTTCAATAGCCTAGACTTCAACCAAGATTAATGCCTAACATTCTTTATGACCAGAAGAAAGGATTCTGCTATGATGGTGGAGATGAAGAGAGGACACTACGTCCACGAGGTGTGGTGAAAACTAGTGGGTTTGAAGAAATACCCTGGGACGAGCTATTGCCCATGGTAGAAGTACCCCAGAATGAGAATGAAGTCGAAGTGAAAATTGCTAATGGAAAGAAGTTGAGCAAACAAGAGAAGAAGGATCAACGACAGCAGAAGAAGATCAATGTTGCAAGAAAGAAGAAATTAGAACGACAAATGAATTCTGAAGTAGTGGATCAAGAATTTAACCCCATAAAGGTTGAATCGGACATTAAAATATTGTATAATAAGATATTGAAAATGGCTGGTGTACTGAGGAATCAAGATATCAAATTGTTCCAGTACCATTCGGTAGCGATATACAAGTCAGATGTGGAGTACCTCTTACCAGACGAATGGTTGAATGATAATGACATTTCCTTGGTGTTTGAAATGTTGACCCAATTAATTATAAACAATAAAGAAATCAAATATGGCAAGCAAGTACAATTATTATATCCAACATTGGTTCAGTTATTCTTACATTATCCTATTTCCAATGGTATAGAATCGATTTTACCCGTAAAAGACTTGGAAGACCTGAAATTTATATTTATCCCCATAAATTTTATTGACGATTATGATAAAATAGACCTTGAAGATGCCAATCAGGGTGACCACTGGGCTCTCGCTATTTTTTCTGCTTTAGAATCTAGAATATATCTTTACGATTCGATGACATTAGATCAAGATACCGATTCTGATAAAAAATTACTCGACGAATTGACAACCAGACTCATTAGTTGTAAGAAAATTTTTAAAACTAGCAAAATTGATATCATGCACATGAAATGTGACCAACAAGTGAATTTCGACGATTGCGGTGTGTTTGTATTGATGATAACTTGTTTTATGATGAAACGGTTGTTGCTCGAAGATGGAGCCAGGATTAATATGGATATAAGTAATGTTAAGTTTAATCCGTTGCAAGCCAGGTATCAAATGATTGATCTTGTGTATAGACTATATGTACAATGCACAATAGAGTAAGCAAGAAAGCGTCAATTATGAGCGAAGCGAATAATGGGATGTAGTGTAAGCAATTCGAGCAAGGCTGATGGTTATTACCAGCAATGCGAGTGATGTCTTATCTCATGTGGACAGCTTGAGCAAAGTTGGTGGAATTGCCATGCGAGTAATGACTATCTCAACACTTTTCCTGCGGAAAAGCCTCATTCCATAAACTTCTCCATCAATGCCCCCTTTAACAAATGGGCAATCGATTCACCTTGTAATTCAACCGTCAAATTATCCACACTATTCTTCAACTGCAAATTATCTCGTTGCAAATCTTTTTCATGGTTGTAAAAGTAATCGTTTTCATAATCATAGCCAATATTGGCACTACCTAGGTTCAATGCCGATAAAAGACTCAATAAATCATTTGATAATTCCCGGGAAGTATCTTCATACCCGAGGATAGACAACATTTTCACCCTGGGGATTAATTTCGTGTTTGACAAGATTAACAAAAACATTTTGAAATCAATAATCAAATGGAAATAATCATGAAACGATGATTTGTTGATACTGACTGGTAAGTAATATCCCAATTTCGCCTGGAAATGATTAGCAAAAACCGGGTCCTGAAACGTCGATTGCACTTTGGTAAAATTTGAATTCAATAGCGGGTACAAGATGTTGTTATAGATAAATTTGGGGAATTGATGATAATTGATTTCATCAATTAATAAATCATCATCGAAATCGAGTAAACCCAATTGATTGAATGGTTTTATAAACGTAACACTGATTTGGAACAATGATAAAATATTTGCATTTGATTGAATCAACCACATGAAATGAGGATTCTTCAAAAGTTTCAGAAACTCAATGAGAAATTCCTCCAATTTAAATTGCTTAAACAAAATAGTTAAATAGTAGAATTTAATTAACCAATAATACTTTAATTCATGTGCATCGGGATTTTGTACCATGATGATTTCATTCTTCTGGTAGTAATAAGTCAACTTTTTCATAATTGCTTCGAGATTCTTAAACGAACCAGTCAAGACAGACTCTTCGGGGAAATAAATTAAACTGTAAGTGTTAGCAATGAACAGATAAAACAAATATTGAATATATCTATTAGTTTCCAATTGCTCAACCCCAGATAATTGGGTGGGGAATTGTACAATATGACTATACGCTGTCAAAAAGCCTAGAGCTTGGGTATAGCTTCCACAAATCATGGAAATGGTCACACCTTCTTCTAACTGACCCCATAACCCCTGGTTATCTGTAGGCAAAGGTTGTGGCGTTTTATTTAAATCTTGAGCTGCATCTATAGCGTTATCTAAATTTTGTATAGTCACCGCATTGTTACTCTGGATATTTCCGTACCAATTTTCATCGTATGGATGCTCAACTCCTTGTGAGTTTAAGTATTTGATAATTTTCTCTGCCAGTGGGTTCGTGGCTTTATATTTAGCCATTAATTGTAAAGCCAATAAACCAGTTTCAATTCGAGACTCATCGTCCTTTAATAGATTCCATGCATATACATGCTGGTTGATATGTAACCAGCTGATATCCAATGTCATGTAGGGTTATTGTGCTGAAGTCTATAATTGCAGCAAAACGACAATTTTGGTGGTAGTCGCAATTTATCAAAATTGTAGTTTGAAGAACAGAATCCAAATGGGAAAAAGTATGACTGTTTATAAGAGTATATACCTAACTATACAAAACACCTTATCGAATTGACTTCTATGGTTAAATTGGTACCAACAATGTTGTGGTTAGAAATCTTATAAAAATAAAATAATTCTGATAGCAAATATATACTTACTCTATGAATTTTATACTTGTTATCAATCTTATTAACCTATATTTTAACTTAATTTAATTGTCCATGAGAATTTAGGTATCCATTTAATAAAATGAAAAGATCAAGTCTTGTACCTGCCATCAAAATTGTTGTAGTTGTCTTGATCAAATATTAACCATGATACAAGTTTCAATATCTCTTCAAGTCGTTCACTATAAATATATATATATCGTCTCACTACTTCTTAATAGCCGCCATCAAGGCTTTACCTGCAGCTACCACTTCTTCGTCATAGTACCTTCTACCGGTTAATTGCAATCCAATTGGTGAATCCTTATACTGGTCAGGGGAATAATCCTGTAATTCCAATTCTTCCAATTCACTTCTATAGGTTGGAGCTTGCAGCCAGACATCGGTAGATTCGACTTTCAAACCAGTTTGAAAGACGAGGGTGGGCATATCCAATAAATTCCATAATGTAGTGTACGAGTAATTGTAAGCTTGCTCAAGTTTTGGTGCCACGTTATTGTAGGTCGGCGACACAATGAAATCAATCTTGTTGTCGTTCATAAATTGTAAATATTCTTGTCTTAATCCATCTCGGATGAAATTCAATTTTCTATTGTCCTTGACTTCATACGACTTGGTCCCATCACCACGATTCAACCCCCATTTGGTCAATTTACACAATGGTTCACCCGATTTCGCAAGGTAGTTGCGTTGCATGTAACCACCATCACAACGGAACAATTTCCAAACGGTTTCATATGCAAGTTTACCATTAAGTGGTTTCCATTCAACCACTCCCGTGCCGGCGGCTTCCAATTTAGCCTTCACAAATTCCAATCCTCGTTTGATTGGTGGCGTTGGTAAAACGTTACCATCGTCATAAACAATGCCCACTTTTAATGTCTTCAAATCAGGAACATCGACTTTTCTCCATGGCATGAAATTGACATTAGCATCTGTTTCCCAAGGTTTCCCCCCGTTCAAATAATTCTCCATCCAGTAATCGACGTCCTCTACACTTTTACCAAGAGGCCCAACAACCCCCGGCACTGATTCCTGGCCAGCACCTGCTGAAACCCCACCCATCGAACTTACTCTTCTTGATGAAGGTTTTAAACCGAAAGTGCCACAATAAGCTGCTGGAGCTCTAATGGAACCCCCGATATCGGACCCAACCCCTAGTACACTAGCACCAAACCCGATTGAGGCACCTTCACCAGACGAAGAGCCCCCTGCGGTCAATGACGCATTGAAAGGGTTGGAACACAAACCAGTAAAATTGTTATTACTACATAAATGCATCAATGATTGCGGTTCCGTAGTTCTTACATAGAAAACGGCCCCCAAATCAGAAAGAATCTGGGTTGTTTTCCCATGTTTTGGGGCAATATTATCAATCAACAGGACATAACCAGCATGGAGGATTTTATTTTTGTAACCCAAGTGTTCTTTCAACGAGATTGGAATCCCATGCAATGGGCCAATCAATTTTCCATTCTCTTGATAATATTTATCAAGAAACTTGGCTCTTTCCAAACCTTCATCAAGGAAAATTTCAAGATAACAATTAGTGAATTGGTGAGCAATAACTGCACGTTTAGCAAACGCCTCGAACACTGTAACCGCAGATAATGAGCCATTGCCCATTCTATCCACCAATTCTTTAACCGACGAATCAGTAATAGCAAATTCTTCTGGCGTCAACAATTTTTCATCGTACAAATACTTAACAGCATTGAATTGTTCTGTTCGTAACTCTTCCACCAGCATAGGTACTTTAACCTTCAATTCCTCGGGAATCGAATCGGCTAATTCCTTTCTATACGCTTCTACTTTAGGTAACCATTCTTTGGTATATTTCTCCTCGTCCTCGTACCCTTCCAAGGTATCTGTAGTTAAGAATGTTTGGTAAGCAATTGTCATTATGGGTGTTTGAATGATTTTTGTTATCAGTTGGGACCGGTCTTACTTTATACTCTCCTATCTTGCGCTTCTATCCTACCAGCGGTTACCCCACTGGTAGTTAACGAATGGCATCAATGGATGCAAGGTTGTTGTTGATTTTGCAAATCATGGAGTTAACAATACAACCTATTGCGGAGATAAGATAACGTTAATAACGATCACCGTTTGTCTTCAAAGTACGCAAAAGTACGATAACTACTGGTATTCAGTATGTAATTTAAGTTTATTGAGTTGTGCAATTGTTGAACTGGCACTAGTTGTTGATGGTTGAGTTGGAGAATTAATTGATCGGTTCTAGGTGGAACTTTTACATTTTCAGTTTTTAATCGTTCGGGTGAGAAGGATTGAACAGGAATAAATGATGAGATTGGGATAGAGATTGGTCTGCGACAAAGTGATCTTGAGATGGTACTGGTTTCAAGATAACTCGGAACATGGCGGTTATTTTAAATTGAGATATTTGATTGATGTTCCTTGAAAATATAGGTTTATCTTTATCAAAATAAGTCCACTAGAGGATTCTACAGATTTCTCAGCCGGTTGTTTCATTAATATATAATCATACCGCATTAACTAACCATTAGCAATATTATTTATATCAATTCATATCAACTAAACATGTATGATTGTACATTGGTTGTGTATTTAATCTAGACAGCATTGGATTTGATATACATTAACTATGGATAAACAATTCACACCCATTTTCTACCAATATTTCAATTGGTCTTAATACTGACAGGTTCTTATAGAAGCTATGGACGAAACAATAAATGTTAACGTTAATAAGTATCTTCCAATGCTAGCTTGGCCGTCTAATATTAAATTATATATAGAGTCCCCATACACATTGTGATTAATTCATGTGTACTCTTAGAAACCTCACCTTGTGAGCCATTCAATCGCTTGAGGGTGTTCAAATTGCGAGCACTTTTGACTTTCTGAGTAAACACTATGAGATCTCAATCACTTCGAGAAAAATCATGATGTGAATATTCTGTAAGTACTTTGTTCACGACCACTTCGTGAGTAGTAAACACTTCGTTGGGACAACTTTATGATCTAGCTCACTTTGTGAGCTATACTTCTATCACTACATATAAGAAACGATCACTCCGTGATCAAAAGCTCGATTCATGAGCTATACTCGTTCGCAATCACTTCGTGATATATAGCTCACTTCATGAGCACTTTACCACTTCGTGAGTATTTCATACTTCGTTTCTACTCTGTGATTTTTAGCTTGCTTCGCGAGCAATATTTGTCCCCAGATCACTTTGTGATCTAGCCCACTTCGCGAGTATTTCATACTTCGTTGAGATCACTTCGTGATCTTTAGCTCACTTTGTGAGTTTGACTTATTCGCAATAACTTCATGATTGCTCACTGCCTAATCTTTATCTCGCTTCGCGAGCAATACATGTTCACGAACACAGAGTGATCGCTCGCGTTACAGATCACATTGTGATCTAGCCCACTTCGTGGGAAATCATTTGTTCGCAATCACTTCGTGATTGCTCACTCCCTGATCCTTATCTCGCTTCGCGAGCAATACATGTTCACGATCACTATGTGATCGTTCACGTTAGAGATCACTTTGTCATCTAGCCCACATCGTGGGCAATGATTAGTTCGCAATCACTTCGTGATTGTTTACAGAGATTGCTCACTTTATATAAAAACCGACCACTTCGTGATCGGTGCTCACTTCGTGAGCGTGCTTAACCACAGATTCATAGACACGTTCACAATCACAGTTCGCTATCACTTGTTCGAATCACTTCGTGATTCGTCACTACGGATATCGAACGTGATTGTTCACATAATCACCAACGAATGACTATAACTCGAAGCCACATCAAACAACACTGCGGCAAACCCCCAAGTAAATGGAATCCAAGTACTCATAGCCAAGTCCCCAGCCCTATAAACCGCCCCAAGAAGTAACCCAATTATAGCTCCTGCGGCCACTCCTTTAAACCCACCTATAATCAAATACAACCAAACAATAAATGTCGATTCTAGCAAGGAAAATTTAGATATGGGCAATTTATGTCTATACTTATTCAAGACATTAGAAACGGAAGCCAAGAGACCAGCACCTAAATGTAAAGCCACAAAAAAACAAATACACCAAAACACAGTAAACTTCCAAATAGTCCATCTATCATATAAAAAAGAAGCTTGATAAGCATCTTGATCTTTACCTACTGGCATATATAAACTAGGGAAAGGAGGAGCAACATAACCAATGGGAGTATTCTGAGAGGAAACAAAGATTTTATCCCTTTTAACCAACCTGGGAAGGGAAGTAATATCCAACAATGTGTAAGTATTTAGAAAAAGTTATCAGTTCTATGACTGTTCCTTCTCTTGTAGTTTGATGATGATACCTCTTATGTCAATTGATCACCTGATTCCAAATCATGTGATCTATTCTAAAATTATCTGCAGTCCTCAATTCAAATTGGAAATTATATTGCCACTAAAACTACCAACAGTATACAATAGGATCAACACAACCATCAATTGAATCACATCACACATCATGTCTAGAAGATACGATTCAAGAACAACTATCTTCTCTCCAGAAGGTAGATTGTACCAAGTGGAATATGCCCAAGAAGCCATTCTGATGGCAGGTACTGCTATTGGAATATTATCTTCAGAAGGTGTTATATTAGCTTGTGAGAAGAAGGTTACTTCTAAATTATTAGATAATGATGGTTCGGCTGAAAAATTATATGTTATTAATGATAATATGATTGCTGCTGTCGCAGGTATGACTGCTGATGCTTCCATCTTAATCAATAATGCTAGAGTGCAAGCTCAATCATACCTAAAGACTTATAACGAACAAATCCCTTGTGAAATGTTAATTAAACAAGTATGTGATGTTAAACAGGGTTATACCCAACACGGTGGGTTAAGACCTTTCGGTGTATCATTCCTTTATGCTGGATATGATGATAGGTATCAATTTCAATTGTTTTCTTCTAATCCTTCCGGTAATTATTCTGGTTGGAAAGCCACTTCTATTGGTGCTAATAACTCTGCTGCGCAGACTTTGTTAAAGAAAGATTATACTGATGATTTGACCTTAAAACAAGCAAGTGAATTGGCGATTAAAGTGTTATCGAAAACAATGGACTCTTCTAATTTGAATTCCGAGAAATTGGAGTTTGCTACATTGTCGAAATCAGAGGTTACTGGGGAGGTGATTCATAAGATTTGGCCGGCAAAAGATATTGACTTGTTGATTACGGAATCAGGGGTTTTGGAAGATAAGAAGGAGGAGGATGATTAAGCCGCCCGAACTGGGCACAGGCTTTCATTCCCACCCGAAGGGTGGCTATCAGATTCTCATGTTCTCCCCCCAACGCGCCAAGGGCGGAATAGGAGGTTCTCAAGTTCCAGTTTTTACTATTCTTTAGTCTGGTATTGTTAGATACCTACGATAGATCATTAGTGTCCTCACATATATATGTAAAATAAAATATACTAGAATTGCATTTTGTTAAACGTGCTTGTATTTGTTAAACTAACCTTGACATCCCAAGATGGGTATTATAATTTTATTAGAAATACTTGTATTATTTGCAACTGTGGTAGTTAACTTGATTAAATTGGCATTTATATTATGATAGTATTATCTTGTAGAATATTTGATGATAATCCTACACCTCTGATTATATATCAGATATACCCTAGATGCTATTTCTACTTGGCTGCAAATTGTCTCATGGGATGTCTTTGCATTTGATGTTTTATTAAATGCGACAGTTATGTAGTAGTATTTGCAATTAACCAATTATTGTTATATTTCTAGTTATAAAATTACAAAGGTTATCATTATCTATAATTATCAACCTGGTAGTAGATCATAACATACATCTAGAGTAAACATTACCAGTGTATACAATAATATAATGTAGAGTAAAACCAATTAACAGATTTATTGTTACATGGAGATTTTCTAGTGCGGGCTGAAATATTTATAGTAGCAATCTTTTCTAAAGTAAGGCAAAAGACTCTGATATCAATTCTTTTGCAATGGATATCATATCCCCTGGCTTAACTTCTAGGTCTTCACGATCTAAGAAACTCATTAATGAAATCAACAACAACAATCGCATTTCTTACTTGATACAAAACCAATTTCACCAGTTAAATACTTATACTGAACTCTTCTTAAGTCAGGAATTGATCAAGTTTGATCAGGAGAAAGATACAGATTTTAATATATTACAATCGACATTTCAAGATTTAGTATATGAATTTAATCTCCAGGATTTTAATTTGGAGTCTATTATAAATTTGAATCTTTCTAAATTGAAAACTAGTTATGGGAAATTAATGCAGTTACAAGGAGATAGTGATGGCCCAGAAATAAATCTTCTGGAATTCAATTCCCAGGAATTTGGGGGTGAAGTCGAAATCAAAGCAGTTAACACTACCACCAATAATCTCATCAACCATTATACTCTTTTATCAGCAAATCTTTCCTATTCAAATACCTTGATTTATAATACCCTAGTGTTGAAAAATCAATTGGTGTATTGGGAAAATTTACAATTATCTACTAGATCGAAATTGATCTACTTTGTGCAAATCTTGCCTCGCAAGTGCTGGCAGTTTGTCAAATCGGTTTATGCCCATATTTTAAATTCTTCAGAACCGGTGGTATTCAACACCAATGGTGTGGAGGAGGATAATTTTATCTTCCATACTTATGCGAAATTCAAAAGATACATCAGTCTGATCAAGAAAGTGGTTAAGAAAAGCTTTATTGAATTGAATCCTACTTTCTCGATATTTAAATCAAAAACTCCTTGGTACAAAACTCTACGTTTTTATTTAAAAACTCCGGTTAATATTGCCAGTAAAGAGATTGATGGCAAGATTAAGGAGATTAATCAAGACATTGCTCGCAATACTTTGCAGATTGATGCTTTAGTAAAATTGAATTATGGTGATAAACAAGAGGTTTTAACTACCATGGAATCTTTCTTTGGAGCTAGCTCAGGTTCCACCAACGAACGTGTGTACCAAGCTCTCCTGGATGTTATCAAATACCAGTCCTCGGTCGATTACTCGTCTACTGATATGCCGTCGTTTATTACTAGATACTGGCCCATTCTTTTACTTTTAATCTACTTTGGTCCTTCCAAATCTTGGGATATTTACACCAATCATCAGGAAATCTGGGACTGGATTCAGTATAATCTTGTGGATACTACCGTTGGATTTTTCAAGAACTGGTTGGTCAAACCAATTAATGATATGTTGAATATTCTCCGTCATGACGACGCAATCACTATCACTTCCAAAGAATCCCTTCAATCAGACTTGGATTCCTTGGAACGAATGGTAGTGGATTTCGTAGCTGACGAACATGTCTCTGGTCTTTCTCGTGACCAGATTCATCAGAACATTGTAAACGGAGATTTAACTTTACTAATGTCAAAATATGAATCACAGATCAGAACTCCGTATAAATCCCTCCTTCAAGGTGGTTTAATCCGTTCTTTGTTAATTCAAATCCAAAAAACAAAAGTCGATGGAGCACTTGCATTGACTGGGATTGATAAATTATTGAAATCACAACAACTTCTTTTTGGTCTAGTATCATTGAGTCCCTCGGTATTCATCGTTTGGAAGCTTACTCAATATCTTACCACAGCCAAACCTTTGATCATCAATGGCAACCAAGTTAACATATTGTGCTTGAAAGGGTTAAATAACATTGAAAACTTATTAGTGCTTCTTAATCAGAGCTCGGATGATAGTGAAGATTACGAAGGTCGTCTATTAATCGAAATTGTTAACTTGATTATAACCGCAAAATCCATTATCCCAAAACAATTGCAAAATGATTGGGTCCAAGATTTAAATGAGCTCAATAATAGTGATTTTGACTTTGATACCAAGTTAGATCTAGTTAGAAAGATTTGGAACATGTATGGACATTATTTTAGATGAACATCAACTAGTTCATCTCTACAGGTTAACTCAAATGTAACAATTTATTAACAATTGAAAACAAACAAATGTATATAGTACAGAAAACACGATTGCCCGGCAAGCATGATACTAGACATTCTTCAATTGAACCAGCAATAGACCGCGTCTAGCATTGTTTTAATAAACTATTCTTCGGGAACTCATAGCCAGCCCCTGTATAGTTTGTCAAGTTCATATTGTAATATATATCCAGATGACTTTCAATATAATCAGCAGTAGGATAGTCTGGTGGATTACACCCCACATTAATCTGATCCTCGGGTTGATAAACTCTGACGTAGTCGATTCTCATTGTAATTGGAAACATTATAGATGCCCAATCGATATAAGCCCAACTGTTCGAAATCCCAAAGTTCATAATAATACTCATTGGCTCTTTGGGAAGATATCTCCAACCAACATTACCATTAGGGTGTAATGCTTGGGAGTGCAAAGTAAACGAAGGGTCGTCTCCAATAAACCATCGAATATAACCATCATCGATATCATTCAAGAATTCAAATCCATATTTTTGGAAATTATGTTCGCCATCACCAAACTCATACCACGTGGTATTTAACGTCGTGGTTCCTGATATAGCTTGTTGAAAAGGTCCACCGGTATATGTATTCATCGTAGCCACCGACAGATTATGAATTTCGATAAAATCATAATCGGGCATGTACCAAATATCAAAAGGTGCAATTTGATACGATTGTGAGGCCACACCTATCCCTTGTCCTAAATTGTCTTCACCTACTGCAGCTTCAAGTGCATCAATTTCTGGTGCACCTCTCCCAGTTCCTCTATTGGGGTGATTTTCACCGGGACAAGTACAAGAATTCAATCTTTGGCCCGGTAAATATGAAATACCATCTGGATCCGATTGATTTGCGGTTATTCCCGCATCACAAGACTCATAGGAATAAGGCCAAACACCGTCGGTGGTTGCCAAATAACCGGGTCTACCTAGATTACCCATTGTCCACATCCCTGGCCATAAACCCGAAACATTACCATAATTGGGCAATCGAGCCGAAAATTCGATTCTCCCTTGGGTAAAACAGAATTTATTCCATGATTGCAACATACCTGAACGATAAAACAAATCATGATTTTGGAAGGCGTCCATTCGAAGATTTAAAGTACCATTTGAAGTAGTGGCGGCATCTGGATCGTACCATTCCAAATCCTTAGTGGCGGCATAATTAAAATCAGGGGCTGCAAAGAATTGGTCGTCACCTTCGTAGAAAGTCCTACCCTCTGCATTGAACTCATCGGAGAAGACGCATTTCCAACTCGAACCGTCCTTAGCCAGAATTGTCCTGAACTCTGTTGGAGTGTCCGGGTCGACCAAGTCGGTTCTTATAGCGGATAATAACGGATACTGATAACTGGTTAGAATTTCATACTCTTGGTTTGGTTTAGGATGGGTAACGTTGGCGTAGGTCAACACTGGCAAGATAATAAACACTGCGACAGCAGCAATGATTAAGCCTATAAACCCAAACAACCCACCCATCGATCGTTTATCCATATTTTTCAAGTCATATAACATACGATTTTTATCATACAACGAATCATTGATAGGATCAGGGTTGTGCAAGTAGTCGTCATTTTCTTTTTGGTCTATTGTTAGTGGGAATGCACTTGCAGGGTAGCCACCAAAGGGAGAAAAGTCGGTGTGATATGCCTTGGAATTATTCGAATTAGAACTAGCTGTGTTATCAGCAGCAGCAGCATTATATAAATTATTCAAACTGGAAGAACTAGCAATTCTGGATCCTTGGATCAGGGGATACCTGTTGTACTCCAGGGGCACTTGTAAATCAATATACCTCGAGTCAGATTTCTCTTGTGGGAGTAAATGACTATCTGAAGTATTGTCAGCATAATAGTTGGATGAGTATGCATTGTATTGTCTTGAATGTTCCTCCGAGTAAGGGGTGGAAGATCGTTCGAGGGAAGACGATTCTGTTGAATATAAATTATCAAATTGGGGGCGTGCTCTATGAGTATCTTCTGATGATTGTTGTTGTTCTTCAGGTTGATTGGGATGCTGTATTCTCTGGGAATTGTATGTTAAATCCCTTTTAGCCATGGTATAGATCTATTAGATATCTAGTGTTTATGGTCTCAATGTATATAATTATTTAAAATCAAAATGAATATGGTGCAAATAATAACAAAGAAAAGTTTATTTGTAGTTGACTAATGTAAAAGATGCTAAAATATTATTTCTGTTTCTATTGCCGTATTGCCCTGTATACTGCTCTTTCTATCTGCCCTCTTTACAACTGTTATTAAATTTGTTGTTATTTTTAGCACGGGTTGATGACATACGAGCAACGATCAAAACTTTAGTTGCTATGAATTTACCCTAAGTGAAAATTCTTCACTGCAGCCCTAAAAAGATAAGGCTATAATGAACTGCCAATGTTTCTGAAGAGTATATTTGCATCTTCTGCGGCACTTACATCTTACATCTTACATCTTACATCAACTGGCTTATCTGGTACCTTGCAGACTACGGGGCATTTACAAATTGCGACCCATTTTGTTTTGGTGTGTAACCATTATTTTTCATAATTGCAAAACAGAAACAGTAATATATAGAATACTTGTAGAGTTATAGAATATTTGTAGTCTTCTAGATGATAGCACTGATTGCTAATGATCATTTGGTATTTTTGGGAAAGCATATTGTTTACATTGGAAATACGACAACTGGGGAGCAGTTTCAAGGCTGAGCTATATTATCAGAAAATCAACAAATAGGTATATCTAGTTAAACGTTTAGAATGAACGATCTTTGTAATAGAAACTGGTGAAGAGCACCTAGGTAGTGAGAAGGTTGTCATATTTATTTTATTTAATTCATATTTTTTTTTTTTTAGATAAGACCTTATCTTGTTAGAATATTGCTGAATACCATTTTTTACTGCAAAACTAGCTTAGAAACAAAAGTATCTCGGTGAAACAACAAGAAACGTTTGACGTTACATCATCAACTTGACTCTACTTCACATGACGAAATTCCGTCAAACTTATAATTTGTTACATCATCTTACTTCCACAAAAAAATACTGTCAAATTTGTGATTTGTTACATCATCTATAAAAAAAATATACATTAGATAGCAGACATTGCCCCAAGTTGTGATTTTACATCATCAATTTAACTATACTTTCCATAATAAACGTTGCCGCCAAACTGGTGATTTCGGAATTAGTATCATAAGGAGGACTGACTTCTACAATATCTGCCCCAACAATATTCATCCCTTTCAAGCCATCAAGTATAGTTAATAATTCCCTCGTAGAAAATCCTCCAACTTCGACCGTACCTGTACCAGGAGCAAATGCAGGGTCTAAACAATCGATATCAACCGATATATAAGTAGGACGATCACTAAGTGACTTTAGTTTGTTTATGATACCGTCAGTTCCTATTTTATCAACATCTCTTGCATGAATGATTTGAAAACCACAATCCAAATCATGTTTCCCATCGTATAATTCATCGATATATGGAGCACGTATACCAACATGGAAATTGTTCTCCGGGGAGATATACCCCAATTCACTGGCGAAATGTAAGAAAGTTCCATGATTTAATTCCAGATAATGGGTCAACCCACCTCCTAACACCTTAGGGTTCCACGTATCAAGATGAGAATCGAAATGAATAATATTGATTGGTTCACCCATTTGTTCATGGATCGATTTCAAGGCCATTAACGTAATGGTATGGTCTCCTCCCATGGTAAGTACTTTCGGTAATTTATATTTCTGCCCTTGGTGTCTGTGAATCGACCGTTGACCTCGATACAATTGATCCAACGCAATTCGATTGTCAAACGGATTCATATTGACATCCCCACAATCTATTATCGATAAATTGTGGGTTTGACTATCCCAGGGATTGACAGGATACTTTTTGTGTATCTTGTGTTTCTTTTTTTGATCAACACCCCCAATTCGTCTCAGGGCACTTCTAATGGCTTCAGGGCCGAATTTTGCTCCCAGACGATAACTAACTGCCGTGTCAAACGGAGCACCTACTATAGCAATATCGACTAATTCTTCCCCGTTTTTTGGATCAAAACAATTGAAATGCCGACTATGAGCAAACGTTAATATACCCCCAAAGAAAGTCTGGTCGGAATTGATATCGGAAGTATCATCTCTATCGGGAAAGTCAATCTTGGTTTGGTACTTATAATAGGCGTCGACATGATCATAATCATATTGCTCATCTTGTTCGACCCCCAATTGCATCAATTTCAATTTATTCAATTCGGTTTCGGGAGTATGGACTAAATCGCCATATAATTTATCCATCAAACTGGGTGTTGTGTGCTGCATAGCAAAGTTGGTTTGCTCATTGGGAACACTGATAGCAATTGCAACCGCAATCAAATATAAAGGAAGCAACATGGTTGGAGATTATGATTTCTGGTACTTTGCTTAAGTTTATATCTTAAAGCGCAATCCCAAATGGGAAATGCGCTAATATGAAATCGATTACCAAATTTGAAGCGGAAATATTAAATAGATAAGAGGGGTGTTACAGAGTTTACATGTTTTACACTGTCTATTTACTTTAATACGTACCATTAATAATAGTAATTGCTTGGCCGCCAACAGTAATAATAGGATCAGACTTTTCTTGTTTCAATATGGCAACATTCAATGTTGCTTCACGGCCGAGATTATGCCCTTGGTTTAACACCAAGTTGGTGATATTTTGGTTCAAATAGTGTGCCAAGTATATCCCAACTGCCCCAGCTCCACTTCCGCAAGCAGGATCTTCGCCGCCTAAAGAGGGAGCAAAATTTCTCAATTCGTATTCGCCATTGCTATACTTGCCGAAAAGACAAATTCCATCCCAATTATTGTCACTACAAGCAGTGTACATGTCATTCATACCTGGCTTGCAATCACGTACTGTTTCTCCACTGTCAAGTTCAAAAACAGCCCACTTAGGTCCATCTTCCACCAATATTGGTTTTGATATTATAGCTTGTGATGGAATACTGAACATAGTTTGCGTCACTTCTTCTGTAACTGAAAATGGCGATATTTTATAATATGGTAATTGAAATGAAATATAGACATCGGAAATGTTGTCAGCATTATAATTGTCAATTGTTAATTCGACTAATCCACCTTTACATTGTTGATATATTTTACCATCAGTAGGTTTGATAAGCTTCAGTTCAAGTAAGGCATAACAAGTGCCTATAGTTGGATGGCCAGCAAAGGGTAATTCTTTAGCCGTAGTAAAGATTCTCACATTATAATCTGCCTTAGGATCGGTTGGTTTTGTGATGAAAGTTGTTTCAGATAAATTTGTCCAGTTTGCTATTGTTTGCATTTCTTGATCGGTTAGATTATCTCCGTCAAAGAAAACCGCTAAAGGATTTCCCTTGAATATCTTGTTGGTGAAAACATCCACTTGCTTGAATGGTCTAGTCATGATGATGGTTCAAGACCAAATGACATTGGTTAAGAGGTTTTATTTCATGAACAAATATTATATGTAGGAATCGTCGGTTAACAGTCTAGGCTGACAAATTGTCTGGAGAATAACTAAACAGTAATATTCAAATATTGTCTTCTCCTGAAGTCTGTATACATAAGTACTTTAAAGAAGGACTACGGGCTCATCATTTCATAAAAATATATGACCAACGTAATTTCGTCTAATATAGGCAATAAACGTAAATTTGCTGAAGTTGACTTGCTTAACAATTTGATGAAATGATTTTTCAACGAAATTAATAATCAGTCCACTGAGCCAGCGATAAGGTCTATTGAATTATCAACAAGTCTTGACATAATGTTGCGATAATCACGAAACCAAAAAGTGTAGATTTGGTAAATGCAAAACTATTTAGTGAACGAGACCTTCAGATCATTTTTAACATTAAGTTTGCTATGTATAGGAATTTCATTTCTAACTAATTCATTGCAGAACAGATGGAAGTATTTTCCTTTCGTTACCCTGGAAAACGTAATCCATTTGAACCCCAGTTAAATATGATTAGAAGCAAAAAATAATATGCATCGGTTGTTTGTTCATTACAATATTGCAAACTCAAACAATGTAATGTAGATGAGCTCCACAATAAAGTAATATCTAAGTAACAATCATTTGAAATAGCAAAATCTAAACATTTTCTCGTACGGTGGACAAACACTTGACATAATTTGTCCGGCAAAAATAACCACTTTGAAAACGGGTGCGGGGCAAACCACCGTTCCGACTTTGCGGTTCTGCGTTATCTGCGTTAAGAAAAGTTAATAAGTTGGGGGATCATTAGGCCATATCCTACAAGAGCTAGCGAACTTACAAACCAACGTGTCACCTAGTCAAGAAAAATTGGCAGACCAACTGAATTAACCCTACCCCAACAGAAATTATCCTGTTGAGTATTAGAATACCTTTGGGTATGTGTTGCACCCCTCAAATTTATTTTACAAAACCCAACTTAACATTAGCAATTATATTGTTCCACCGCAACCTAAAATCTAGAAATCGGCCCCGAATATATGAGTCAACGAATGAAATCGAATGATTTAAAATCAAATAATGCAACGTCTCAACCAACAATTTATGTGGGGTGATAAATCGGAGCAGACGATGCACCGGGGTGGGGGATGCTGACTTGGGATTATGCTAGGTTGATGTCGTAAATATATCAATGTATGTACGATCAAGAGATGGGAAACGAAAGGCAAGACCAAGAAGTAAAAGACATCGTTAGCAGATTAGGTTTAGTCCATATTTTCTTGGCTACGGAGACCTTGAATGGTACTCCGACAGGGCTGCGTAAAAAAGCCAAGAAAACTAGGGGGGTACATATTGACATGCTTGGTTCTTTGCCAAGACGGAACCAAAATAGCTGCAAAAATAAGATGAAATCGGGGCAAATCATTTACCGAGTAGAGATTAAGATAATGGCTGCAATGCTTTGAGATGCTTATTCATTTGAATGCTCTGATTTGTAATATCCCATTGTTAAATCGCCGCCTTCTCACTCCCCACTTTGAAATGACGCGGAGATGCACGAAACTTCCGAAATTGGAATTGAACCCTAGAGAGCAGAAAAATAAATTGGTACAATATTTGGGGGATCATATAGAATAAGTGATGAAGCTAGGTTTGAATAGTGCTAGTAAAGTATATTGTACCTGTATAACCTACCATCACCTTTCTACATTACTCTTGTAAAGATTGCAATAACTCTCCTCTAAAGTCAGCAGTTGGTTCGATGCAATATACCACCAGTACATTTGTGCATTAATACTTCAAAATGGGAATTGCGTTCTGTAGGATAACACCATACTATACAAGTGGAGTCGAAGAATCTAAACAAGCAACCAATACGTTAAGGTGAAAAGTGGGTTAAATCGTGGGTTATAATCGTGGGTTATAATCGTTGGCTTGAAAACTAAGATTCAGCAATTATTTTAAGGGAATACTCGGGATCTGTTAATATTTACTCGCAATTATCTCATCATCCCCACATTCGCTCCGGTATATTTGTTAAAAATCACCATGTACGTTTTGCAAAAATGTACTTTTAAAAAATAAACTCTATTAGTGAAATTGAGGTTGGAAGCCAATATTTCCATGTCATATAAAAGACCAGCATAATTCCTGTAATAATTCAGAATCACATCAGTTCATTCCAGTCATGTTTTCAAAAGAAAAGGAATACAAAGATAATCAGTCGATTGTATCACCCGAAAATGATCAACCTGAGTTACCAAAGGTTTCTATTGAGAAAAAATGGTATCATTTTTGGTACTTACCTCCAGATCATTCTCCTCCAGAAATCTATAACTGGACCCTTTACGGGTGTATGTTTGTCTTTGGGATTTTAGGTTCTGCAAGGGGTTATGATGAAGGTAATATTAGTGGTTCTATTGCACAAGTTTCATTCAAACGGTTTTTCGGATTATCTGACAAGACCAAGTCAAAAAGTTATCTAACTAATAGACAATCGAATATCACTGCTATGGTTCAATTAGGATCTATCCCCGGTGCTTTGATTGCCGCTTGGACTGTGGACAAGTTTGGTAGGTTGAATGCTTTGAAAGGTCTTTGTATTGTTTGGATTATTGGTACTGTGATTCAAATCTCGGCTCAGAGTTATGGTCAATTATTAGCTGGTAGATTCATTGAAGGTTTGGCGATTGGTCATACTACCACTGTGGGTCCAACCTATATTTCTGAAGTTTCTCCTGCTAGAATCAGAGGTAGATTGAATTCGCTTTTCTCGGGGGCAGTCTATTTTGGATATACTATTGCTCAGTTTGGTAACTGGGGAGTGGCATTACATGTATCACCTGCTAATAACAAACAATGGATCGTAACCACGAGTATAAAAATTATATTTGCTAGTGTAATTTTCATTTTATCTTGGGTCCTTTGTTATGAATCTCCAAGATGGTTATTGAAAAATGGAAATACTGATAAAGCTATTGTGAATTTATCCAAATTAAGAAATTTACCTGTTGATCATCCATATATCGTTGGGGAAATCAGTGATATTAATGAACAAGTATTATCTGAAAAAGAAGCCAATCGTGGTACTAGTCTTTTCTCGAAATTGAAGGAACTTTTTACTGTTAAATCTATCAGATATAGATTCTGGGCCATTTCATTCTGCAGTACATTATTATCCCAATGGTCTGGATCAAGTGCTATTTCGATTTATAGTACTGTGTTATTTGGTTATGTAGGAATTGAAGGTACCGATAAGATTAAATGGTCAGCAGTTTTGGGGATTGTTAAATTAACTTCGGCTTACTTGGGTGCTTTCTTTTTGATTGATTTGGTGGGTAGAAGAGGTTCTTTGTATATTGGTTTGGGTTTGCAAATGATTTGTATTTTATACTTTGGTATTTTTTTGAAAGT
>JAXQKE010000091.1:0-54708 GCA_037042355.1 Candida sp. Y128-05E | reverse complement strand
AACAACAGAGATAGGAGGAGTACTAGGAACATGATCAATGACGGAGATACAACCTTGAAAACAGACTCTACAAATGGAGAATCTCTGGGGATTTCGTACAGTTTGCAGCAGATTTGGCGGCAAATCACGGCATTTAATGATTTAGAACTGACTGAGGTGGATGTGGTAGATAACACGCCAATAGTGATAATGGGAAATGAGTATGTGAGTTTAGAAGAGGCGGAGAAGCAAATGAATGATAAAATATGTTTGACGTATCGATTTGGATTCGAACCTATACCACGAAGTATAGGTGGCCCCAACCCCTTATCTTTCCTCGGGTCGGTGATTTTTAGTAAGAATATGATGTTTAGTGGTCATAACTTCCAAGAGTTAATTGATAAGAATAATTTCACCAGTGATGTAGGCTGGGGATGTATGATACGGACGTCACAGAGTTTGTTAGCCAATACGTATTTAAAATTATTAACTTTTGATGATGATAAACGAGTGATTGATTCGTTTCAAGATAAATCTTCGAGTCCCTTCTCATTGCACAATTTCATTCGTATAGCTGGTGAGCTGCCATTGAAAGTGCAACCAGGGGAATGGTTCGGACCTAACGCGGCATCATTGTCTATCTCACGATTATGTGAACGGTATGAGACCCAGACAGATTTGCCCAAGTTGAAAGTGTTGATTAGTGAAAATGGTGATTTATACGATGACCATATCTGTCAATTGTTCACCCAAGAATTGGCAGGATTGTTGATTTTGTTCCCGGTTAGATTGGGAATCGACAAGATTAATAACTATTACTACAAGAGTTTGTTCCATTTCTTATCGTTAAAACAATCAGTGGGTATAGCCGGAGGGAAACCGAGCTCGAGTTTCTATTTTGTCGGCTACCATCACCAAGAGTTATATTACTTGGATCCGCATTTTTGTCAAAGTTATCAGGATAGCACGCAATACGATACGTACCATTCAACTAATTATCAAAAATTAAACATCACTGACCTCGATCCGTCAATGATGATTGGGGTCCTGTTAACTGATTATGCTGACTATACCAATTTTAAAGAAGATTGCACTAAAAATGGCAATATAGTGGTACATTTTCATGAATTCACCAAGAAAGATAAAAAGAGAAGGAGCTCGGGATACGTAAATATCAACGAAGACGATATTGGCGATGAATTTGTCGATATTAAGTATGAAAAATACGTAAACACGGGCGAGGAAGATGATTTTGTCGACGTAAATGAAGAAATCGAAAGGGAAGTGATTGAAGGAGAAGACGAAGTCATCGTAGTACCTACAGAAGAGTCATATGAATCCATTGAACCATAATTACTTGCTGGTCAAGTATCTCAACTATTAAATAAAGTCACGTGCCAATAATTATTTTTTTATTGATGGCAAAGTTTATGATAGCCATGTGGTAGAACTATACTACTGTTTTACTACTGTTTTTAATCATAGTAGCCGAGCCGCCAATACAACTGGTTGTGTATTCTTAATAATATAACATGAGGGAAGATAGTTTAAAAATATGTACTGTTTGTGCCTCTAATAATAACAGATCCATGGAATCACATAAACAACTACGTGATGCCGGATATAATGTAAAATCATTTGGTACTGGGTCTTCGGTGAGGTTGCCCGGCCCCAGTATTGAAAAACCAAATGTGTATAGCTTTGGTACTCCCTACGAGGATATCTATCAAGATTTACTTTCACAACCTTGTCGTAAAATGTATGAAAATAATGGCTTGATTGAAATGTTGGATAGAAATAGACATGTCAAGAAGGCTCCTGAGAAATGGCAATCCAATTCATACGCGGGGAAATTCGATTTGGTCATCACCTGTGAAGAACGGTGTTACGATAGTGTGGTTGAAGATTTACTACTAAGATATTATTCGGACAATGATGATAATGACGTCAAACAAATTGTTCATATTATTAATATCGATATTAAAGATGATAACGAAAACGCCATCATTGGAGGGAAGGGGATTTTGAAATTAGTAAATATGATTCATGATTTTAAACAAAAGAATAAAGACGATTACGAAGATCCTTCGGATGTCATCTTGGAAGACCAAATGATGAATATAATCACAGAATGGCAAAGAGAGCATACCCATATACAAAGTTTGTATAGTATAGCCTATTATTGATTAATAGATTAGATATTAAATTAAAAATTGGAGATTTTAAAATAATATTGATAGTTAAAATTCCAATTTTCAACTCAAAACAAGTGAATACATAATTGCATACACCTGATAATACTGTAGTCGTAGTTGTAACACCATAAATTGTATATTCAAACTATTTCTAAATCTGGTGATGATCATCAGAACCCTCATTGAAAAATCGCAGTAGTAGATTTCTATAAAGTTAATCATCATCTTTCTATGCCTCCCAAACCCAACTTCAATGCTAAGAAGTCGAAGCTTTACAATAGTAGACTCATTAAGACCCAGAACAATGACTCTAGTATTATCAACAAGGAAAGGTTGAGCATTCCCGAGTTTCTCGATGCTCGAGCCTTTGAAATAAAAGCGTTTGAGTTATCTCAATTGAATTCAAAATATGCCTCAGCGACTAGGGTGTTTCAGAACTTACCCAGAGTGATGAGAAGAAGAACAGCATCTCATAATGTTAAAAGAATCCCCAAAAGATTGAGAAATCGTGCTTTAAGAGAGATGAATAGTAGTAATCCCGGTCAAAGTGTGGTCAAGAAACTGAAAAGTACTGGCAGACAATTATATCAAATCCGAATGACGAAGAAACTATTGAAACTAGGTAATCGTTTAAAATCTTTAAAGGCAATCCCCAATCCCGAAATGTATAACAAAAAATTGAATTTAAGGCTAAAATTAGCATTGTTGAATGAACAGGCAAAGGAATTGGAGCAGGAAGCAGGGATCAAAAGGTTAAATAATGTTCTAGGTTCGTATGATAATACTGGAATTGGGAAACTTGCTCCTAAGCCTTGCGGCAACATCAGATACTATAAACGTCAAAATCAATTTGTTTGGTTGCCGACACATATTTGGCATGCCAAAAGATTCCATATGATCAAACAATATGGCTATCAAATTCCATTAACTCCAACTCAAAAATGTTTTAGATTGATGAATAGACAGTCTAAACAAGGTACAATTTTGTTTGATACTTGTTATTATAATAATTTAACCATTGAAATCAATGATGAAGCCAACTACAAGCAATTTCTTTTAGATATTACCAAATATAAAAATAAAGTACCCGAAAGTATACTAAATGGTAAGAAGACTTATCAGGGATGGTTAAGATTGGATGATAAAAATATTGGTCAAGCTTTGATTTATGCAAACGTTCAAATTAAGAAAATCCTTATTAGAGTACACCCCTCGATTTATGAAGACACTTTTGATCAGCTTAAACAGAAGCTCGATGCCAACTCCACCATTCATGATTGTCGATACTCACTTGGTAGTTTAGATTTAAGTGGGCCAACTGCAATTAGAAGCATCAGCAAAGTATTGCATTTAGCAGACGTCTCACCAGAGATCAAACAAACCTGGCTTGACACGGTAGGAATAAATGATTCGGGTAATATACCTACAGGTACAACATTTTCATTTGATATACGAGACCCGAGATTTTGGAAAACTCCAGCAAATATACCAATTAAAAAACCTGAAAGTACCAATGTCAATCTGGAAACCAATAATATAATTTTGAAATTGGTTTCGCAAAATTTAATTGAAAGGGATACAATCAGTAACCTATTATCACCAGCAGGAAGATCAGAATCATATAACAACCAACTCTCAATCAAATCAATAAATAGAGAGTTCAGTCGAGTATTGTCTACTAATAATTCGCTCGACGAGAAGGTAGTTCGTTCGAGTAAGATTCCAATGTTAATTACCAAAACGTCAACTTATAATTGGAGTTTGATATTACCATGGCACTGGATCTTACCTGTGTGGATCCAAGCAGTGAAGGTTCCACAAATCAAAACTGGGGGGATGAAACAAGTGAATCAAATTAATTTTGAACATGAAATTGGTAGTTATCCTCAAGATTACCCCTGGTTAAGAGACGGATGGCAAAATAACGAAAACATTGGAAAGATTAACCAAGAAAAGTATAACAAGAAACCAAAACAACACAAAAACGATCAATTACAAGATTACCAAGATACTGATTACATTGGACCATTCAAGTGTGATTGGAATAGCTTGCGTAATACTTGTTTTGTTAAGAGATGGAAAAATTTAACTCGACAAGAATTATTATCGACTAAACCTGATTTTGCCCAGTATGACCCAATTACATTGCAAAGAAATATTCAAAGTTTGCATGATATGAAGCAATTTGTTAAAACAATTGACAAGATTCCACAAGTGATTCCAATTGATATTTTCGATAAAAACAACCAATTTCATCAACAATTTATTGATGGAAATTATGAAATCAATACCTTACGAGATGTTGAAACCACGCCAATTCCTCTAATGCAAATCCATTTAAAAATTGCTAACGACGGTACTATCCATGACAACGCAAGAATATACCCATACGAACTCGTGAAAACCACTGACAACAACACCATTGATCTTTCTGATGTGATTGGCTTTGTTTCTACGGGAAATTTGAACCTAAATTCAGGTCATTATCAGGGGATAGGAATGATAATCGCCCAAATTCCAAAGTCACACAACTACCTATACATACGTAATGTCGGTGAAACCAAATACCATTTGGTTGAGTACAGACTAATTTAAAGCCAACTAGTATATACTTATAGATTAATTACCACATTTTCAATATAATTTTTCATTTGCGGGTAACTCCAAATTTTTTTTGTATAAATTGAGCGAAATTCCGCCCATTGTAAGTTTTTTTTCTTCATACTTACCTGGAGATGTTATGGGAGATCAAGAAGTTTCATAACCATGATTGCTTAAGAGGCATTGCACAGCGCCATGAGTGATTATGCCAACTTTTCGTTGGTTCTATCAATATTCTCTGAATATTGGTAGGATTGAGAAGTGTGGATCTTTAAATTTTTGATTTCTTTTAAAATTATTCTAATTACTTTGTAATGGAACATTACTAGATTAATGACTTATCTTTTTATCAAACTGAAATCGGTCGATTTGAATTTGATAAAAAGATAACTTGTTATAATTTCAACTCTACCATTTATTTGTATATATCTATAAGATTAAATTAGTATAAGAAACTAATGATTAATTTGGGTTGGGTATATATCACGTCTAACATTGAAGGATTCTTCAGTCTAGTGTTATTATATTCTATATCTGGGTAGATTCAATAGCTGCACTACCTAAGTTATCATCATGTTTCTGGTCATCTTCATTAATGTATTTTGAATTTTTCCAAACCTTCATCAAGGCTTGTTTAAATAAATTAACGTTATAATCAATAATTGTTAACGAATTATCAAGGTTTGAGCTTTTTGATTCTGAGGATGAAGAAGTATGATTGCTATTGTTATTATTATTGGTACTACCACCATTATTATTGCCATTACTTCTCACATCATCATTTCTGATTAATGCAACGAGAGCTAAACCTCGAATCATTTGTTTTAAATATAATATGGACCCATTAGACAAATGACTTATAGATCTAATATCTTCTGGCGACGTAAAAAATCGATCAGTTTCATTGGCATCATCTTGTCGATCTCTCTCGGCATACAATTCATCTAAATCTATGGTTATATCAATAAATTCAGCGCATACTTCATAGGTTTGAATATCGACGGGGGATGAGTCGGTGGCAACATAAATCTTTGAGTTGACATCGAATAAAAATACTTTATCAATAGAAGAATGAACCACCAAATTATCCAACATATTTTCCAAACTGGGTAATTCGGGGATTAATTTCTGCACGATTCTGGAAAATGCTTCATAAATGGAATGGTCAAAGATTGACGTTAAATAAAAACTAACTTGTACACCATCCAAACCCAAATCTAATAATTCATCACCTGTCCTCTGCATAATGTCTCTTTGGGCGTCAATACGGTAATCTTCTGATAATCCATCGATTTTATGAATCAATACTTCTATGTTGATTTTGGGATTAACTTTGTAAGCAAATTCGATAATCATAGATAAATTTGTCAATGCATTTAAATATTCATCTTGACTGTCTATAACATAGACCAAAGCACCCACACTGGAAAATAATCGTTCCGAATCGTAGTTAGGTTCGAAGTAATTCAATTGCCCTGGCAATTCCATCACTGAAAGTCCGATCAATGATGAAAACTGTTCTGTTGTTGGTTTCGATGTACTTTCAAGATACAACGTATCTAAGGGCTGCATATTATGAAAGACAACTTTACAAATAGATGACTTCCCACCTCTCCGTAACCCCATTAGCAATATTGTAGCATTTGTGTCGTTGGGATTGGGTAATAATGTAGCTTCCATTGCTGAATAAATTTAAAAAATTGAATATTAACTTTGAATTTGATTTTGTAATTGGGCAAGTATCAAGTGAATAGCTCTCTTATACCAATTTTATTATATTATTCTACTAAAGGTTGAAATTGCTTCGTTTGAATGTGCCTTATTTACCTTATATCTTTGCTTCCTTGTTATCCTGACAAAAATAAATATCCCATTGTGACTGCATACAAACAAATATATACCAATACTGATAACAGATCAAAACGGGGTTTTTATTAAAGCTATATAGTAATTATATTTAACCTAGTGACTCATGGTCTAATTCTTTTAGGGTCTCTTGGGAATAATGACGCACGACGGATGTTTTTCAAATCTAAAAAGAACATAACCACTCTTTCTAAACCAATACCACCACCAGCATGTGGGGCACAACCGTAAGTGAAGGCGTCGACATATTCACGTAAACCTGGGACATTAGGATCGACTTCATGGGCTTCGATTCTTTGTTTCAATAAGTCAGCATCGTGGATACGTTGGGCACCAGATAAGATTTCTTCACCTCTCATGAAGAAATCGTAAGAGTTGGAGTATCTTGGGTCTTCGGCATCTGGCATGGTGTAGAATGGTCTGATGGCTAATGGGAATTTGTCCAAGATATAGAAATCAGTGTCGTATTTTTCTCTAACTAATTTACCCAAGAATTTTTCATTTTCAGTAGATAAATCGTCAAAGTCACCAACTTCTTTACCGGCTTCTCTTAACATCTTTATACCTTCTTTGAAATGAAGTTTGACCATTTTACCATCGGCAGGTAATTTGAAATCTTCAACTGGGAATTGTTTTCTAACGGTATCGATTTCTTTACCGAATCTGGTTTTCAATTCTCCGAAAATGAAGATGAATAATTGAGACAAGACATCCAAGACTTCATCATAATGTTCTTCAAAGGCCATTTCCAAATCTAACCCGGTGAATTCAGTCATGTGTCTGTGGGTGTTAGAGTTTTCGGCTCTGAAAACTGGAGCAACTTCGAAAACTTTTTCGAAATCAGCAGCAATCAATTGTTGTTTATATAATTGAGGCGATTGGGCCAAGTAAGCCTTACCTTTGAAATAGGAGACCTCAAAGACATTGGAACCACCTTCAGAAGCAGCAGCAATAAGTTTTGGTGAGTGGATTTCGGTGAAACCTTTACCGGATAAGAATTCCCTAAACAATTGACAAACACCGGATTGGATTTTGAAAATGGCTTGATTGGTTGGTGTTCTCAAGTCAATGACTCTGGCGTCCAATCTGGTATCCAAGTTGACGACAGGTAAACCCAAAGCTTCGGCGTCAGCGTCAGATCTGGCAGCATCTTCAATCAACAATGGTAATTGTTCTGGAGTTTCTTGAATTGTGTGGACTTGAGTGATGTGGATTTCGACATCTTGAACAGTAGTTGAAGTAATTAATTCGTCGACTTTTCTGACAACACCTCTGACCAATACAATGGATTCCAAGGAAATAGAAGAAGCCCATTTGACCATTTGTTTGGAAATAGCTTTGCTATCGGATTCCTTGTTAACTTTCAATAACGATTGAATAGTGTCGGATTGTTGTCTTAAGGTTAAGAACATGAAAGCAGCAGATTGTTGTCTACTAGTATGAAGTCTAGCTCTGAACAAAACTTCTTTACCATCGTCAGCAGCACTTAAGTCCTTAATATTGATTCTGGCTTCACCAGTTTTAACCGATGAATTAATCAAAGGGAATTTCCCATAATTGACTTTAGCTGGATCGTTAGCAGCAAGAGCATCTTTTTCAGCTTTTTCTTTAGCTAATTGATCAGCCTTTTCCTGCTTTTTCTTAGCTTTTTCCTTTTCCTTTTCTAATTTCTTTAATGCTTTTTTAGACAATGGAAGACCATCTTCACCTAAGATAACTTCAGCAGAACCAGCTTCAGTAGCTACTTCTGGTTTTTTCTCAGTTTCCTGGATGTTTAATTGATCCAATTTCTCAGTAGGAGCTGCCATTATCGATTCCTTATAATGATTATGATTCACTACTACAAAGCTTTAAAAATTTTCAGTCGCAACCAAACTTTTGTGAATCATCAGAACAAAAGTTTTAAAAAATTAAAATCTACATTTGGACCAAGACAATGATATATTTACAAGAGATGCAGTTAAGAAAGGTAAATAGGATTGGTAGGGTTCTTTTCATGAAAAAAATGGCGTTTTTTCAATAAAATTGGATATGTTTTTGATATTTTCTCGAGTTTTTATATTTTTATACTGTGTCTATATTAAGTTAAAGACGCTTGCTTCTCCAACCCTTCTGCTAACTTCCTGGCTTCTAGCTCTGCCTTTTCTTTCTTCTTTTGCGCTTTTAATTCTCTTACTCCGTCTTTTCTGGCCATACCTTCCTGAATTTTACGTTGTCTCCTTTCTTCTTTAGTCTCGACTTTTACTTCCTTCTTTTCTTGATTAATTAATCCTTCAATTGAAGAATACAAATGGTTTAATTTCTTGAAATTTTCAGTGAAACGATTTAAAGACAAGTCTGTTATCAATTTAAGGTACTGTTTATCCACCACAGATATGTATTTATCTTGGTGCAAGTATCCTATAGGTATATCCAACTTAATAGATATTCTAATGGCAACATTGCCATTACTTCCAATACCCGATTCTCGAAACCCACAACCCATAGCACAATTATATAACGTTTGAGCTGTCTTGTCATCTCTACATTTAACATGCAAGATCAACGGTTCGAACTTGTACAAGATATATCGAGTATTGACATCGGTTTCATATGAACTATCAAATTCAAAGTCTATAGCATCGTACCAGTTTTCTAAATCCTGAGGTTGATGGGTTACAAAAATCCATTTACCGTCATTTCCCTTCGAACCTATCTTCATATCCCCTTGTCCAACATTCTTAATACCTTCAAGGAACACCGATACCCTTCCTGAACATGAAGAGGTCGTTACCATATCTTTGTTCCCATTGATCAAATTCATAATAGGTATACACGCTTCATCGATACTTCCTTTAGGTGAGGCATCGGGAGCATCAGCCAACGTGGCACTGATCTCCTGAAGTATCGCCAGCTTCTTCTGATCAAACGGATCTTGCATTACAATGTATTGAATATTTCAACTATATCTCTATCTATATACAATTGAAAAGTTCGATGCGCATCTCCATTAAGCGGTTTTATTTCAACGCTACAAGAAACTTCTTTTCATCTTCAACGGAGAAGTTGAAGAGTGTCTTCACTACTGGTAACAACTGTTCTCTTTGCTCTTTATGTTCAAAGAATCCTAAAAGAACATTCTTCAAATACGCAATATTAGCACCTTTCTCAGCAGATTCTTTATCCATAGAATCTCGAGGCGAGTCCAAAGAATTGTCACGAGAGGTAGCAGCAGTTTGAGAAGGAGACTTCATCTGTCTATATTGTTGGGTTAAGATCTTGTAATTCTTGGAAAGTCTATCAAACTTCATATTAGATTCTTCGTTTAATTTCTTTAAAGTATTATTCAAGCTTTCGTAATCACGTACCCGTTTCGATGTTGCTTGTAACGATTGACGTAAAGTTTCAATGGTTTTTTGTACTTCATCATTCATCTGAGTATCTCCATTAGTGGATTTATTAACCAATAAATCATGTTTATCCGTTAATTGTTGTAAACTATCTTCCAACTCCTTGATCTTTAATAAATAATTATCACCAATCGATTTGTATTCTTGGACTTCACGTTGTTTTCGTTTCATCAACTTTTGGTTTTCTGATTCCAATTCCTGCTTCTCTTCCTGACTTTTCTTAATTTCCAATCTTAAATTCAGTTCTTGAGACTTTGTATGCTCTTCGGCGTCAGCCAACAATCTCTTAATGGTTATAGTCTCTCTTGTTCTTTCTTGGAGCAAGGTTCTTGACTCATTAAGCTCATCTTCCAAGCTTTCTATCCTCATAGATGTTTCTTTTGATTTCATCGATAATTCTTCATATTCTTGCCTAAAAGATTCCACATTGTCATTAATTGATAATTTCTCCTTGACAATCGAATCATATTTTGTTTTCAATTTTTCTAATTCTGTTGCAACCGTCTGCCTTTCAATTTGTTTCTTACTCAATTCATTTGATAATGTAGTAGTTCTTTCAGCGGCAAGCTCTTGCTTGCTGATTAAATCGGTTTTCTCTCTCACTAAAGATTTGTTTTCGTATTCGAGATTATTTTTGGCCAATTTCAAATCAGATATTTGCTGATTTAATTCATCCTTTTGTTTATAAAACTCGACGACTTTATCTTTGAAATCACGAATTTGTTCATCTTTATGATTTAAAGAAGTAGACAAAGAAGCAATTTCCAATTTAAGTGATGCATCATTACCTTTATGTTTGTTCAAATCATCTATTCTTGAACTCATTTCCAGTTTTTCCTTCTTTAACACAGCAACTTCTTTTTCAAGCGATTTGATTTTATTAGTTAAAGTCTGTTGATTTTTGATCAATTCTTCATTCGTAGTTTTCAATGCAGTTTCAGAAGCCCTTGTCGTATCAAGGTTTTTGGTATGAGTTTCCAAATCCTTTTCAAAATTCGACATCTTGGATTCATGTTGTTCCAAATCTGCTTTTATTTGTTTTGAAAGTTCAACCACTTTTTTATCCAAAGTCTCCTTTTCATTTTGTAATTTTTTGATTTCAGCTACCTTAGCTTTGGTTTCATCATCCTTAGCTTTAATATCTTTTTCAAGTTTCAAGTTAAGTTGATTCAATTGCTCGAGATCGTTAGTTATTGTTTCCACTTTATCTTTCAAGTTCTCAGTATCTTTTTCATTATTAGTGCTTTCTTTCAAGGCTTTGATTTCATCTTTGGCTTGGCATAAGTCGTCACCAAGATCCCGTAACAGGTCTCTCATGCTATCGAGTTCCTCGACTTTCAGCTCCAATTCGCTTCTTAATTTCCTCCTCTCGGCATTAGTTTCATCAAAATCTTTGCTAGTTGAGTCATGTTCTTGTTTAAGTTTGGTTAACTCATTTTCGACTGATTCTTTATCTCTGATGGTCTTGTTAAGTTGTTGCTTTAACTCGTCGGGATTATCAACCTGGTTTGAAGTTCCGGGTTCAATACTTTTGACATTATTATTATTAGCATTTCCCTTCTTTTTTTTGTTATTCTTCTTTTTACCAGGAGTCGATGGGGCAGCAGTGGGCACGCTATTTTGTAATTTAGTCTCAAGTTCTTCGATCGTTTTATTCAAGTCTGCGACTTTTGATTCGTATTCCTCGATTGATTTGGTTTGGTGAGACACTTTGGTATCAGTTTCCCCCAATTTTGACTTCAAACTAGCATTCTCTAAATCAATTTGCGATTGTTTGCTAGTCAATTCATCAATTCGTTTATTCAAGACTTGTTTTTCGCTCACGAGCTGTTTTTCAGCGTCTACAAGTTTTTGTTGTAAATCAGGACCAGTAGAGTTTTCTTCCAAATCAGCAATCTTATCAAGCAAACTTTTGTTTTCCATAGATAATTTTTTAATCTCCCCTTTCTGATCACTCTTATTTTCCAAGTTTTGTTTCAATTCATCTATTTGTTTATTCAACACATCCTTTTCGTTCACGAGTTGTGTTTCTGAATCGATTAGTTTTTGTTGTAAGTCAGAATCAGGCGAATTCTTTTCCAAATCAGCAATTTTATCAATCAAACTTTGGTTTTCCTGGGACAATTTTTCAAACTCCCCATTATCCTCACTCTTCCTTTCCAAGTTTTGTTTCAATTCAAAGTTGGCTGTTTCTAATTGATCAATTTCAGATTGTTTTACTTTCAAATCATCATTCAAACTCTTGATTAAAGTCTCATCGGCACTATTATCCTGCAAAACTTTCACTTTATCATTTAATGTGGCCACTTGCAGGGTCAAGTTCTTATTATTCTTAGTTAGCTCAATATTTTCCCGATTATACTTCTTTATTTCCTGATTCAACAAGTTAGTCTTTTGCTGAATCTGATTTAAATACTCCACCAACAACCCTGCATCGGCGATCGAAGATATCGGCGTACATTCCCTTAACACTTTTTCAAAAGAACCGATTAACTCCGATTTCCGTTTTTCCACTTTGAACGCTTCCAACAAGATTGGATACTTCTCTTCATATTTTGCAAACTTTTTCATCTTTGACTTCAATACTGGCGACAAATCGTCCATAGTTACCTCATTTACCTTCAGATCAGCAGCATCTTGTTTAACATCTTTCACCACTTCTTTACCTTCATTATTTTCAGTTGGAACAGGTTCATCCTCCGGTTGCACCAACTCACTTTCATTCGGCGTCGTAGTCGACAACACGCCTGCATTGTTCTTCAATTCATTGATCAATCCTTTGGATCTTACCACTTGAGCTTGTTCTTCGTTTATGTTCAATTCACTGATACTCTTCGCCACGTCTTCGGAAAAGTTCTTAAGCTTAGAGAACATCTTACTCTCAACCTTCACAACAGTCTACCTAACACTATATCGTTCTAATCAAAGCGTTAGATCAGTCTCTTCAACTTTTACTACCACCGCCAATGTTTTTTGGTGGCTCCTCCACATGCGAACTTTGGTTGTAGAATTGAACTTTTGCTGATAAACACAATAAACCAACAGAAACAGAGGAGATATGCCTAGTAACAAGGATATTCAGGCGTCTATCCATAGAGCAAACATATACATCGACGAGTTGGAGTCTTTGCTCGAAGAAAGGGAACGGTTGGTACAAATATTGAAGCTTTCGCCTTCCAATAATGATAATTACGATTTAATTAATTTATTAGAAAGGTTACAGAAGCAGTTGAGCTATTTATATGATGATATAAACAATTTGATGGTCAAGGGTGAAAATACTGAATTTAAAGAGGAATTTGGGAAATTGATAACGAGATATGATGCTTCGATAAGGAAGTTGGAGGATGACTCGTTGGATGTTGAAGAGTATATATATCATGCTAAAGAGTTCACACAGAAAGAGGAGGTGAAACGAGATCTGAAATCAGTAAGATTTAAAGATAATTTGGAAGAGGAGGAGCAGGAACATTTGGATCGACACGAGTTAATGGGATCCCGTCCGTATGAGCCGTACTTGGATAATCCCGACTCCACAGATGCAGAGTCATTTGATGCTTTATCAAACCAACAGATATATGCCCAGCACCAACAGCAATTGCTACAACAGGATGAGAATCTTGATGCCCTACACCAACTGATAAGAAACCAACACCAGATCGGGATAACCATAAACTCCGAATTGGACGACCATATGATTATCTTAAATGATTTGGAACAGGGAGTTGATAATTCAACGTTTAGATTGAACAACGCCAGATCCAAACTAGCCGATTTTAGACGTAGGTGTCAAGAAAATGGTAGTTTAGTAACAATTGTTGTGTTGACAGTAATATTGATCTTGTTGTTAGTGGTATTGAATTGAGATTGAGCGGATATAGATTGGATGAGACAATCTTGGTTGTATAGTCAGGCCCTTTTATGGCCTATATATAGAATGATATTGGGTAATAGAATTAATTAATTTACGATTTAAACTGATTTGTATTCTCATATAAGCAATATATATATCTAGATATGGATTGGGCAGATACATCCTGGGATATGTAGGATGGTATTGGGTAATAGAAATTGATTTGAACTGACTCATTGCATTCTGACCTAAGCAATGTATACATCTAGATAGGATTCAGCGGATACAATCTTGCATAAATCAAGTCCCGATTTATGCCTAGATATATAGAATGATATCGCGTAACAGAAAGCAGTGATTTACGAAATTTAAATTGACCCATTGTATTCTGATCTAAGCAATGTATACATTTATGTACACATTCTATATTGTAAACTATTAAATGATAGATTCCAATTTCGAACGAACTTAATGAAAATAATACAGTCTGGTCCACGTTCTTTGCAACATGATAATCTTTGAATTGAACTATTAATAAATCTTATTAACTATTAATGATAATGCCTTTTCGTCTATTAAAAATTGAAATCATCATTCTCCTCATCATCTTCGGAGAAGAACCAGATAAAGATGATGATGTCTCCGTAGACAATTAACCCTCCTATAATACTCATAATCATGGATCCAAACTCGATCAATTGACAGTGATAGAAAGTCAATGGCAAAGCAATTCCACTCACAACTAGGAACCCAGTCAAACATCTACAGAATTCTTGTAACGAGCTAGCAGCATTGTTATCGTTATTGAAAGTAAGGAAGTTATCTCTTCCATTATCTATGGATTGTGCCACTATATTTGGTAACGGAGCCAATAAAAAGATCAAAATGACCCATAACGGTTTGTAATTGTTAAATAATGCACATGACAAGAGGATCAACAAGAACCCTGATGCTAGGAATGCAGACAAGAAGATTATCTTGTTCAATGGATTCATATTTACCTGCTAGTTGATAACAATTCCTCCCAAAGAACTTGAACTATCAATAACCACGAGTATCACATGACCAAAAATAAAACAAGTTAAATAGAGCAATTAACAAGAGAAAAGTAGCCTACAATTGGATATAAACCATGTAGAACATTATCATATCTGCATTCATTCAAAAATGTAAAAAAAAAAACTAGAAAAAACAGCTATTTAAAATAGAATATCAATCAAATTTGGTTATGTGGACTATAAAAACTATATACAAAAGCCCATACCAATATCTCCAAAACAAATTAACACCACCTACAGATAAACCATTTGGATTATTACACCGCTATTATAATCGCTTGCATTATTTCCAAAACCAACCCTTGGAACTTGAATCACCATTTTCAACAGTTTCATCTACTTTATCCCATTTATCAGCACCATAAGGTTTTGATTTAACCACTTTGGTAGTCTGGGAGCTACCATCACTAAACACTTCAGTCTTGATTTCATTTAATTCCACTAAATTAGTTTCGGGGTTGGTGGAAAAATTAGATTGCATACTTGACGAGATTACATGTTTTTCTGAATCAGCTTTATCTTTATTCTCTTGGATAAACTTTTCCATCTTTTTCTGTTTATCAATCTTGACATTTTCATACATTAAGTTCTTCCAATTCAAATAAGCATCAAACTTGCGGAAAAACAACCCTTGTTCGTTCAAATCTAAGGTTTGACTATTGAGGTCAATATTGTTTAATTGAATAGCCGTGTCTAAATCTTCTTTAGTTAAAATCTCTGAAGACAACTTGTCTGATTTATACTTCAAGAAATCCAAGGGAATTTCCTTATTGGGGAAAAGACATCTCCAATACCCTTGTGAATCCCATACAGATTCACCTTCTTTATTAACACAATCGTTATAGAACTGGGTCGATGGGGTTTTGTAGGCGTATAACCCAAATGGAGTGCGTCCACTACCACTTAATAAATCCTGTAACGGATTCAATAACCCACCATCTTGATTAATCCCGTCATTTTTCTTACACCAATCGCGACGATGGTTGAGCCATCTGTCTCTAAATGTCCTGAATCTGGGGAAAACATCACGATGATCATCATCATCGTCTTCATTGAAAAACGTCTTGAATTGTTTTCTAAAATTCAGATACCTATCCTGAGACTCTTGGTCCAACTGACTGAACAAATTCTTGCTCTGATCCTTGGCCTTCTCATTGAATTCATAAATCACATCCTTAGCAATATTGACCACGGCATTGGCAACTTGGTTGGAACTAGATTGAAATTCCTCTAAATTCGAATACAACTTTTCAATTTCTGCCTGGCGATCAATGCTAGCATCACTAGATTCTTTCTTAGACTTACACATAGTCTGAATTATACTAATGTTCTGATTCTTAAAAAGAATGCTTTATGGGTTTGCCATCAACCTCCTTAAACTTTGAAAATGATCATAAATAGACTGTATACAGGACAATATACAATTTCTATTGCAAAGTGGTAAACTAATAGTAAACTTAATGTAATTAGCGGAGGAGGCAATCTAGGGAGTTTGCATGGTGTAGTATATATTATTTGTCAATAGAGGTTAAATGGTGGGAAATTGGTATAAAATCACATATGCAGGAATTTGCAGCCAATTTTAGCTGCAAAGTGGTAGAAGGAAATACTACAATAATTTTTATATAATTTAATCACATTAAGAGTAGCAAAGGGTAACCAACTATAAACTTTCCATCACAGTTCATTTACCTTTACATTTACATTTTTTTTTTTTCTTCTTTGATTTTTTCGATTTACCAGAACAGGAACATGGCTTGTCCATTGGTTCAACCGATTGTTCTGGTACTGTTGTAGCAGTATCTGTCTTAACAATAAGTTCTTTCATTGGAAGATAGTTTACGTCAAATATCGAACATATGCCTAACCCGGGTATGTCTAATCGAGGAGCTGTAAAAAGATTATAAATTGAATCGAATGGATCCCTTTCAGCTTTTGGTGTACCAATGTTTGGCAAGGTTGAATAAAAATCGGGTGAACTAGTTGGAGATTGTATTAGAGATTGAATTGATTGTCCTGGCGACTCTTTTGATTGTAGTAGCGATTGCTTTGTTTGTTTTGGTGATTCTTTTGATTGTTTTGGTGGCTGTTTTGATTGTTTTGCAAAATGATTTATAGATTGACCATTTGACGAATTCTTTTTAGGTAATTGACTTGGTGTGATAGACACTGGTGTGATAGGACCCGGTGAAACGGATGTATTCTTGGATGCTGTCAATGATGGCACTGATGTTTTTGGTTTGGTTTGAAGTTGGTGTTGAAATGAACCCTTCTTTGATCCAACGGAAAACAACTCTTTAATGGTTTCAATATTCGTGGTTGATGCTTTTCCTTGACCTAAAGTCTTAGCCCTATTTCTTTTGGAATTTGTCTTATTGGCATTGCAGACTTGTATAAAATCAGAATCGGCATCAGTTACAGCAATATCTGAAGTGGCAGTATCAATCATCTTGTTTGAATTATTATTATTATTATTATTAGTAGTAGTAGTAGTAGGAGTATCCCCATCAAATAGCTCTTCAATGTTCTGGTTATTCTTATTTGACTGTTTTCTTTTACCCAAAGTGTTTGACTTAATCTGTTTTGAATTCTTCAAGTTGGAATTTCTGGCTTTCACGAAATCAGAATTAACAGCAGTTACAGGAATATCAGAAGTGGAAGTATCAATTTTCTTGTTTGATTTATTATCATTCCTAGCCAGAGTGTTTGACTTCTTTTTTGGATTTTTAGAATTGGAGTTGCCTAATATATAATCTGGAGGGAAAAAACTTTCAGAAATACTACCAGAAGTAGAATCACTTTTTATTCTGTATGCATCTAAATTATTATCATTCCAAATTGATCTTTTTGGTTCTGTAGTGAAAATCTTGGGTTGGTAATTCATTGCTGTGGCTGCATCTAGCTGAAAATATTTTGGTTCTAAATCAGGTGGTTGTGACCAATTTGCTTTGTCGAGTTTTGGCTTTGAGAAAGAGGGTTTGAACCATTCTGGTTGGGGGAGTGTTGATTTTAAATTATCTGGTTCTTTAATTGTTAATTTTGAATAATCCAATGGAGCAGTATTTGGTAATGGGTTGTTGGGGGTTTTCAATGGTGGAAAAGATTCCGGATTTAATACTGGATGGTTGGTGATTGCCTTTTCATTTCCATGTGGTAGTTGTTCTGTAAGATGATTTTGGTCAATGGTGGTATTGACTGAACCTGGTGCGACCCAATGTGGTAAATTTGGTTTGTATGGATTCATGTCTTGGAAATTTTCAAATACTTGAACTGGGCGAGGTGGTTGATCTGGTTGACCTGGTTGATCTGGTACAGCAGCATTAAAATTAGGTGATATATATTCACTATCTGGAACAATTGTACGTGCAAATGATATTGGAAATGGTACTGGTGCATCAGATATCTGGTCATCATGAGTAAATAACATACCAACGACAGTATCTTCCCTTTTTCTATAATTATCAAGAAGTTCTTCCTCAGCGTTATACATAGCCAAATATTCGTCTTCTTCAAGTAGGTTATGTTGGTCAACCTCTCTAGCTGTTAGCGTCAATTGCTGCAAATTAGGTTTGAATCGTCTAGAATTATAACCAGTAATCCGATCCATATAAAATTAGTAGCAAATTTAAGAAAATTTTGTGAATAAGCAATGAATAATAGTAATAAATAGAGTATTCTAGCTATTGGTATGCAATTATTGTGATTTTTAGTTTTGTTAACGATTGCAAAATGGTAATTTTGGCTTTGTGAAAAAAACATCGCGCATAGAATGGAACCTTCATCAACAGATTGGATCAGTAGGATTTATGATACGGCCATTGCTCTTGCCTCGATGGTATTCAAGCAAGATCAACTTGAGAGGTGGGTTGACCGCTAGCAAAAAACTAGGCAATAAAAAAGGACTAAACAAATCGGTTCATCCTACGCTGCCTATTAGAACAAGGTTTGCACCATCTCCGACTGGTTATTTGCATCTAGGTTCTTTACGAACTGCATTATACAACTACTTGCTAGCAAAGAATACAGGGGGTCAATTTATACTCCGTTTAGAAGACACTGATCGTACAAGGTTAGTTCCAGATGCCGAGCAGAACATCTACGATAGTTTGAAATGGTGTGGTTTGAAAATAGATGAAGGGCCAATGGAAGGCGGACCTTATGGACCTTACAGACAATCAGATAGAATGGATATATATAAAAAGTACGTTCAGATATTACTTGACAAAGGTTTGGCTTACCATTGTAATTGTTCCAAAGATCGATTGGTAAGTTTACGAGAGTCTGCTACCAAGTTGAAACCTCCAACTACTGTTACCTATGACAGAAAATGTTTGCATGATCCTTCTCCCAAAATTGAAGGTTCGACAATTAGATTCAAGTCGCCTGATGTTTATGAGGAATTTACAGATTTATTGCATGGAAAATTGAACTTACAACCTCAATACAATCTTCATGATCGTAGATACGATGATATTGTCATTATGAAGTCTGATGGTTTACCTACATACCATTTTGCTAATGTTGTCGATGATCACTTGATGAAAATCACCCATGTTATCCGGGGAGAAGAATGGTTGCCTTCAACTCCAAAACATATTGCATTATATAGAGCATTTGGCTGGGATCCTCCTTCCTTTGTACATATTCCATTATTAACCTCATTGGAAGACAAGAAATTATCGAAACGATTGGGGGATATAGGTATTTTATCTATGAAGAACCAAGGGATCTTACCCCAAGCTTTAATAAATTTCGTCGCTCTCTTTGGTTGGTCACCTCCTAGAGATACCCCCGGGGTTCGTGTCGAAGAAACTATGGATTTGAAGCAAATTGTTAAACAATTCTCATTAGACAATTTAACCAAAGGAAATGCCAAAGTTAATGACTCGAAATTATACCATTTCAATAAATTCCATTTAAATGAGAAATTTAAAGACCCAATCAAGTTCGATCAATTGATTGACGAATATTATCCAAAGTTTAGGGAAATTACCAACGACAAATATGACAAGACTTACTTGAAGCGATTCTTGGAATTGACTGGGCCAAGTTTATCATCCCTAGATGATATTGAAACTGTTCATGGTTATATTTTCTTCCCAATAGATCATTCAAAAGTAAAACCAGCAAAACCTACCTATAATCAAATTCTTAAAGCTTTCAATGAGTTGCCATTTGAATCTTTCGACTCGAATGTTGTTCAGATTACTGAACAATTTCCAGGAACAACCAAAAAAGATGTGTTTCAAGCTGTCAGATACGCTTTATCTGGCAGTGTTGCTGGAATTACAATCCCATTATTGATGCAATTACTAGGGGAAACCGAATATAGGAATCGTTTACAAGCCGCTATTAGTTTTACAAATTAACCTTTCATCTGTATATAGTATATAAGTTATCCATTAACACCAACAAAATTTAATGACTCCATATTGTTAGCACTAATATCCAAGTGCGGTCCCGTATAAATACAGTGAACCTTCATTTCTGACGAATAATATAATCCAGTTAAAAGTTTTGGAGTCACCAAGAAATATTGAGAACTGCCTTTCTTACTGGCACTATGTACCAAATATTTATGAGCCATTCTTTCATTTTTATTATCCATACCTTGATTGATTTCATCTACAACCCTGAATGGTGCTTCGGTTAAACCTTGTAATGACATGACGAAGAAAATAGTAGATACAGCCCGTTCACCACCTGACTGTGCTTGACTGTCTAATACTCTAAATTCCGATTCTTGTCTAAATTTCACCAAAATGTGTAACCTCCAATCCTTATATCGGTCATTGGTTACTAACTCGACTTGACCATCACTGGCAACTTTGGTGAATCTGCTACTGAATGCAATTGATATTTTTCGTACCAATTCTTTTAATTTTGGTTCCCATTGCATTCTTATATCATTGATTTCTCTATCCTTTTGTTCCTTCTTTGACTTTAAGCCTGGTAACGCCTTCTCGAAGTACTCAATGTCATGGAGCTTTTGCTGAAGATTTTCAATGGAATTCTTGTCGGCCGTTGCTAATGTAGCCCTCTCTTGCTCAAGCAATGCTATTTTGCTTCGAAGACTTGATTCCGTAAATACACCTTCGTCCATATACTGTTTTGCCATTGCTGAAAGCTCGGCTTTTTCTTCGTCTGTGTATCTCAGACTTTGTTCAGCAATCTTTTTGGCAGCATCTCCTTTCTTAATTTCGTCATACTGCTCTTTTAATCGGAGGTACTCTTGTTCGAGATCTTTACCACGTTCGGCTAACTCCTCGTGTAATTTAATTCCATGCACTTCCCGATTTTTCGCTTGCAACTTTCGAAATTCAACGATTTTCAATTCAAATGTGAGCTTCGTCACCTCTGAAGTTCCTGAAGCAATCTGTTGCATTTTTGTTGCATTATCGGCATACTTTTCAAGAATTTTATTTTGGGTTTCTTTGATTTTTTCTGTATAATCCTTACGTGAATCAGTTTCCAACTTTTGTATCCTCTGGGCCATATTATCCAACTGGGTTACTATGTTTGTAAATTCCTTCTTTCGTCTAACCAATTCTTCTCGCCTAATCTTATAACCATCCAATTCTTTGTCTAGTTCCTCTTTCGACACCTTCAAATCTTTGATTTGATTACTCAAATTCGAAACCAGTTGTTTGATTTCATTTTCCTGCTGTCCTAGTTGTTTTAATTCATTTTCAAGGCTTTCTCTAACTTGTGGAGAAATTCCTGAGTGAGTGAAATATCTTGACTCGCCAATTCTAACTGTAGAATAGAAGATCTTTCGTTGACCGTAAGCTGATCTTTGAACAGTATATAACGTGTCTCTGGCCATGAATTTGGCAAAAGTCATACCACCATTTTGCAGGGGTGAAGTCAATCTAGAAACTTGAGATTCTGTTAATTCACCCAAACTGACTGGCGTGAGATGAATCTTGGCAATATCATATAGCATTGATAGTACTTCTTTTGGGGCTTCAATGAAGTCCGAAAGATACCCATCAAAACCATATGATTTCAATTCTTCAGTTGAGCAAGGTTGACGAGGAAGAGGCTTTACAGTAGTTTTTCTCAAGGGTACATTCAAACCTTGTTGTTTCAAATAATCTCTAATGTTTCGACTGGCTTCCTCGTCGACAACAGTAATTGATAATAACGTACTATTATCGATAGATTTTTCAATGAATTTAGCGTATCGTCTATCTTTATTGACACAAGTGACAACGGGACATTCGAAATATTTTCCGGCGAATTCTGGTCTTTTCCTTAATAATCTATGGCCCTCCAAAGCATTCTTTCTGGCTCGATCGTTGTTATTCAATTCCAAAGAACTTAATTTATCGGTCGACGTGAGCCTTTGTTCGATTCTTTGTTTGTTGTCATTGATATCATTAAGTTTCCGTCGTTCCGATTCGATTTCAAGTTTATTATCATTGATGTTTTGATTGATTTTGTCCAATTCGGGGTACTTGGCACTTCTTAGTTCGGTTAAATGTTTGATTTCATCGTCATCAGGTAACTCGATATTTTCTTTCTTTTCCAATAATTTATTTTGATCAACGATTAACGCATCTAATTCTTGTTTTTTGGAAGCCGATTTTTGTTTTAAAAGATCGATTCTACTTTGCAATTGGGTAATAACTTCGGTGAATTTGGGTAGGTCATGGTTAAGTTGCTTTGTCGACGCTACCTTGGTTCTCAATTGTTGATCTACTTGCTCGAATTCTCGAGCAGATGCAGAAGCCTGGGCTTTCAACTCGTCAATTTGATTTTGCACCGGAATCAATTGCTGATGAAAATGTTTGATTTTTAATTTCGCTTGATTTCTAGCTTCTTTTAAATGGGTAGTCTTATTCTTCAAATCGAGCAATTGGGCATAGGGGATTAATTTCTCGTGTTTAGCTACCTGGTCAACTTTAGTCTGGTACTGGTGATATTTCTTTGCTTCTAATTCCAATTCCTCTTTTTGCTGTAATAACTCAGCTAGACTCGTTTCCATTTGCAGGATTTGCTCTATCAACTTGATGTTATCCACATCGAGACTAATTAGTCGATCGTGCTGCGCAGCTAATTCACCATTCCCCAAAGTTCTTTCAGTCTCCAATAACAATTTCTCGGGAGACAAAGATGCAAATTCAGCCACTCGTTCTTGCGGAAGGAAATGACAAAGATTATCTAGTTGAATATTCAACTGTTTCACTGTTTGTTTTATTTGCAGTTCCTTCACCTGATGATTATTTAATTTCCAAACACTTTCCTTTTCAGTGAAGGCTCGGGATATAGTAACATGACCACCATTATTATCCATCAATGTAACTACTATACTAGCTTGGGTACAACCACTCTTGATCATATCTTTCAAACTCTTCCGTTTGATCAAATCCAACTTCCCTCCTAATCCTAGACATATAGCAGAGACCAACGTACTCTTACCAGTACCGTTGGGACCTATAATCATATTCAAGTTTGAACTTAGATTGTAGATCCCATGAGTATACGTGGTGAAGTTGTTCACTTCGACCTTAATAATGTTTCCTGGCTTAAAATCGGATCCATCATGGCTCAACTTCCGTTTTTTCACAAACCGATTGAAATCACCTAAATCACCAACATCCATGGTGTCTATGGTTTCTAGTACAACCTATATGAACCTAGATTCACCTATATTAATCTAAAGGCTTGATTTTACAACCAGGATGATTGTCTTATTTCGCACGCGTTTCACCACTAAAATCCAATGATTTACACTATATTTAAAGAAAGAGATAATTACGAAAACTAAACTGTTATAAACCTATATATACAACTAATGCAACTCTCTAGCTCTATAACGATACCATTAACCCCTTCTTTCCCTTGATTTATACCGAATTACCCAAATCAGTTGATTACATAAGCAAATCACATATGTTTACATTTTCACGAAAAGATTTAACACAGTGTTAAACTAATAATAACAGATATACTAAGAATGGTATGTAAGGAATAGATAATAATTATTAATAGAGAGTACTAACCATAGCAGTCAAACACTAAAACATACAAGGATGCTTTTGCACTTTTCGATAAGAAGGGAACTGGAAAGATTCCTACTGAACATTTAGGTGATTTATTAAGAGCAGTTGGACAAAACCCAACTTTAGCTGAGATTTCTGATTTGCAATCCACTATCAAATCTCCCGAATTTGATTTCGATACTTACCAAAAGATCATTTCGAGACCAAATGGGTTCAAACCTTTGGGTTTACCTGAAGATTATATCAAAGGTTTCCAGGTTTTTGATAAAGATAACACTGGATACATTGGTGTAGGTGAATTGCGTTATATTTTAACTTCTATTGGTGAAAAATTGTCTGATTCAGAAGTTGATGAATTGTTGAAGGGGGTTAATGTTACTAGTGATAATAATGTCGATTATGTAGAGTTTGTTAAACTGATCTTGGATCAATAGGGAATTTGTGCTAAAGGTTGAAACCTTTAGCGTTACGATAGACGTGTGTTGGCTTTAATATATGTACGGAATAATTGAAAAAGGTGTAGTGGAATTGTCTAATGTAGTGATTGTTGGTTTGCTTCTTCTTTTTTTTGTTTTACCGTGTTTTTGAGTTTGATTACTTCTATTGTATATGAATAATATGAAGTATTGATCTGTAAATGTCACTTGTATTGATAATTTTCTCTGGTGTTTATTATTTGCAGCTAAATCGACTTTCGCACCAAATGAGATAGAATCAAGTCTGGGAAAATTAGCTGAGATTTATCAAGAAAACGGTTAATTTGTAAATACTTGCTTTACCTATTGTCAATAGCTGCTATATCTGATCAATTTTACTTTACAGAATGTCAAGTTCACCACAAACGGTCAATCAAGTTGATTTGAAGAAAAATGAACGATTCCATCTTTTCCCTCGTGATAGATTAGAAGCTTTCTCCTATACTGCTGGGATCATAGGAGCCTTTTCCGGGTTTTACGAAGGTGTAAAGACTTCATCATTAAGATACTTAACTGAAAACGGCCATAGACTACCTAAAACTGTTGGGGGATGGTACTTTTACCATAAAAAGAAAAACTATGTCATGATCATCAATGGTACAAAATATGCTGTCAAAAATGGTTTGAAATATTCCGTAGCAGTAGGTGGGTACTTCGGCTTGGAGTATCTCATAGATGAATACGTTCGTCAAGGTACAATCGATTTTATGAATACAACAGCAGCAACGATAATATACTCGGGATTTTACGGCTTTTATAATGAACTCTCTCGAGTCCAAATACGAAATTATATGAAGAAGGGCGCTGCGTTTGGTTTAAGTCTTGGTATAACTCAGGATTTACTACGCTATTCCCGGGGTGCTGATGTTTGGTATTTACAAAAGTTGGGCATAAAAAGTCCAAATAGGTATACCTTGCCAGCCTAGAGAAAATCTTGTAAATATGAACTATTAAATTATTGTCTGTAAATATCTATGTAATGTCGTAAGTATTAGTTTATTGTATGCCCGCTCTTCGCTTTACATCATTCATCTTCATCATCTGTATCGTCCAAGTCGGGTACGGGGTATTTCAATAATGCGGCTATACCTGTCAATTGGTTCAATTGAACTCCCGAATCATGTAGACTCGAGAATATGAACACTTTGGCGCCTAATTGTTTAGCTCGTTCAGTCAAATCAATGTATTTTCTTCGTTCTTGAACATCGTCACTCTTGAATAATTGGTCTGACACCATGAGGTATCGCACTGCGTCCAAGTCCAAGGCTTTAGTTACTTCATCAAGACCATACCAGGCTCTTCCATCGTCATCATTCAAGGCAGTTTGGAAATCAGATAAAATATTCGATTCTTCAGCAAACTTTGTTTCACTCAATGCTTTCTTGGTCGCAGGTTCCAACAACGCTTCTTGCAAACCTTGCAAGTACCCAGTAGATGAATGGGTGATCAAGAATTTCGATTTATTTTTCAAGACATCGGAGAATTTTGCATCTTTGGAATTATGTTGACCTTCTTGGCAGATTAATATAATTTTATCATATAAAGATTGCGCCAAAAACCCAGGGGATGCTAAAAGCACCACCCTCAATCTGTTGAAATTGAAATGTCTAATCATGGTATTGGCAGTCATGGTCAAAAACGTATTCATGGCTTTATCCAAATCTCGAGTCCCATATTCAGTATTCTTTCTAGGAATTGACTTCTCTACTTTAGCTTCTAGAGTCGTCATTGAGTCTGTAACGTAACATACGTGGGCCACACCTTCTTGTAACACAACTGCACCAACATCAGCTTTTTTCTCAACCGAACATAAATCATCCATAATAGATAAATCATATTCGTCCCAACTTTCCTTCAAGATGGTGAAATTCTTGTCAAATTCAATTTCTGCAGTGTGGTAACTGTTTAAGGGAACGTAGTCATTTGGTTCTACTGATTTCCCACTTAATCTCATATCATTTTCACTGGCAATATAATCTATATCTTCCAAAACCAATTTCAACTTGACATTAACTTTTTCCATTTTACTCTTCCCCTTTTGGATTTGACTTGCATTACCTTTTTTAACATTTCTTGTGGTTTGTACTACAACAGTATCACCAATCTGGAGCAAATTGTAGAGATACCATAAATCCTCAGCATCCTGAGGCACAAGCGTCACTGCGACATTCTTATCCTTTAGTTTAACTTTGTTCTTCACAATCATAATTAATCTATATGTATATTTATATGATTATTACGATTGCAATTATAGCTATTGGTGATTTTTACTGATTAAAGATAATATACAGGAAAACTTTTCAAACCTAGCAACTACATAGAATTATGGATATATTCAGGTTAAAAGGGGCTAACTATAATCTATTTAACATCAGCTTTAACAATAGAAGTGTTGTGACATAATTCACCTTTTTCATTGACCAATTTTTTAGCTTCTTGACCTTCTTCAGTGTAAGTGACTTCGAAAGCTTCGTTAGTGGAGAATTTAGGTTGAATAGCTTCAAAGATCTTCTTCTTTGGGTTCAATTGTTTTTCTGGGACTTTATTGTAATCTTGGAAAAAGATTTTGTCACCGGCTTTTGAGTTTGGTGGAGGGTTAACAAATTCGACTTTATCTTCGGCAGAAGCACACAAGACCATGGCGGTGGACTTGATACCTCTCATGGAGACTGGTTTCAAGTTTGCAATGACAACGACATAACGTTCTTGCATGTCTTCCAAAGGAATGTATTTGACCAAACCTGAGCATACAGTTCTTGGACCTTCTTCATCACCCATTTGGATAGTAGATACATATAATGAATCGGCATCTGGATGTTTGACGGCTTTTTCAATGAACCCGACTCTGAAATCAATCATACCTGGGTTAGGAGCTTCAACGACGTTGGCGGCAGCGTTCTTGGCGTTGGCTTCAGCTTTAGCCTTGGCTCTGGCGGCTTTTTTGGCTTTAGCAGCGTCGGCTTTAAGTTTCTTTTCTTCTTCAGTTAATGGGGCACCTGGGGCTCCTTGTGGTTTAGATTCAACTGGAGCTTTAGCTTCTTCCTTTTTAGCATCTCCTTTAGCTTCAGCTGGTTTTTTCTTTTCTTTAATTTCTTTAGGTAATTCAACACTGTAGTCGATAGACAATTTCTTGTCAACGTTTACATATGAAGTTTGTAATAAATCTATCCATCTGATAATGTGTCTAAATTTAGCTAAATCTTCAACAGAAGTCCACTTGGAAGCCAATGGGAATACTTTTTCAAAGACAACAAAGTCAACTTTGGAAATAGCTTGACCAGCAACAAAAGTTTTGTTTCTTAAATCATTGTTTAACTCAATTATAGATTGTTCATCATCGAAACGAGAAGATAATGTGATAAATTGAGAAGCAATAGCTGATTCTTCTTGGTTTAAAGCTGGGAAATCAGAATCTTTAATAGTGGAAATATCTTGAACTGATAATTTCTTGAAGTTATTAGTTAAATCAGACATTGTGGAGAGGTTTTACTGTTGGTTAACTAAAATTCTATAATTTTTCATCACCAATTGATGAGAAATTATTGTGTGCACGAAATCAAAATCAGAAATCAGAAATTCATCAAACTTCAGGAAAAGTTGGTTGGTTTACAGAAGTAAATAAGGAGAAGTAGTTATGCTTTGATTGTACTTAAACCAGACAGAAGTAGCTTTTAATATAAAAAAATAATAGAAACCTACCTTCATTCTAATGAAATATCCACCTGAGGAATCTTTTTTTTCGATTTCATGGGATTTTAATATTTAATAGTAAATTTCTACAACACTGACTACATTGACGTTGGGAAAATCTATCTATAAACTACTTATTCTTAGTTTGTAAAGATTTCATACTGCAATTTGAGATAGAGTAAATTATGACCTTTGGTACTTTTGAAAATGTAACTTCGCACACCCAATAGGAAAACTTGAATGTGGTAAAAAGTAGCAAATGTGATTAGTGGTTTATTTATTAGTAAAATTACCGTGATATATAATCATCATAATCGTCATCATCATCTACTTCTTCTTCTTCATTCTTCTGGCTAACTTCGTATCCTCAACTTCCATTGGTATAACTGAATTTATTATGTAGATGGTAGCGCCAATTTCTCCAGGTTACTGAATCTGGGTACAACATGAGAGTTAAAACAACATCATTGCAAGAATTGACGGAGAGTCATGAGTGGCGTAGGCTCCAGCGGTGTGCTATTGCAGACATCCAAACCAGTATGTTGGATCCTTAACCAATCAAAAATAGCCAAATTTTATAGGTTTTACTAACTTTATAGAAACGGAAGAAGACTAATCGAGCATGTAACCATTGTCACAAAGCCCATATGACTTGTGACTCGGGCAGACCCTGTAAACGATGTGAATTACGGGGATTGGGAGACAGTTGTGAAGATGCACCCAGAAAAAGAAAGAAATACTTACTGGATGTACCAAACACAGCATTGGCTAGAGCCAATGAAGATGGCACTATAGAAAAGAGTAAAAGTTTAGGTGACTTAATTGAAGATAAGTCCAAGATTCTTGATACTCAAAATCAAGTGAATCAAGAGCCAAATCAAAATCAACTGCAAAATCAACGGACCTTTTCATTTCCACAGGCCGTACCTCACACCGAACCAATCGTAAACCAGGCTTTATATAACAATTTCACTTCCTATCAGCCAGCAAATCCTCAAACAAGCATGAAACCCCAATCTCAATCAGGGATTTTATTAGGAAACCCCGGTAGAAGAACTAACTTTCTAAGTTCGGCTGCGGACTTAGAGTACTCGACATTATCTTCGATATTACAAGATAATATCCATCATCCCAATCTTTCTACATCAAATGAAGGCACTCCGACGTCAGCAAACTTATCTCCGGACGTATCCCCTCATCTAAACCAGCGAAATAATTCAGCTAATTCAGCCAACCTTAATCATCATCATAATAACAATCCATCGCCAATTGATATCTACGAATCAAGTAACTCAATGAAACCTAAATCATCGTCGCAATCATCATATCAAGCATCTCAGCTAAGAAACAAACCTGTTTATGAGTCAAACCATTATCCTAAATGTGATGAATCAATCAACCAATACTTCTTGGGCCCTACTGAAACCGACTTGAGTCAGCTGTTCCCCAATGTCATCACAGCTATTGAAACCATGAAACAACTCGACCCCAATGTGTATCAGGAAAGAAATGCCAAACTGTCATTATCATTCACCATTGGTATAGTACCCGAAGATGATTATAATTATCGCACATCAGAGAAAAATGACAACCCCAATGGATACGAAGGATTGTACAAAGAGCCAGAAGAAATATACGCTCGTGTGACTAAACCATTTAGTTATACTCCCGGGTACCATAGTCTTATTGCATATTTACGGAAACGATTCACCAAACCAATGTTGGTGAAAATGGCAGAATCCATGGCAACTTATAGACCGTCATTTATCGCATGTACAAATTCATTAAAAGAGTGTGATTTGATTTTTATGGAGCAGTGTTTTCAGAGGACGTTATTGACTTACGATAACTTTATCAAGGTTAATGGTACTCCGACTATTGTGTGGAGAAGAACGGGGGAGATTGCTTATGTCGGTAGCGAGTTTTGCATGTTGACCGGCTGGACAAAAGAGGAGTTGATTGGCCATAATCAGCGCAAGTTTATTGTCGAATTATTAGACGATAAATCGGTGGTGGAATATTTTCAACTATTCCTGAGAATAGCCTTTGGTGATTTTCTCGGGGCAACCATGACAGAGTGTACTTTGTTAACGCCGAAACCTGATGTTAAGGTCCGGACCGGATGTATGTGGACACTAAAACGGGATGTTTTCGGCATTCCCATGATGATTATTGGTAATTTCTTACCAATATTAACGTAACTTTGTATAATTATTAAAAGGAATCTAGTAGAACTGGTCCTTTGTGTATAAATCTTATTTATTAATATTTATTAATATTTATCCTCGTGTAGCGTGTGTAGCGCAGATCATTGTGCCAACCCATGATTCTCGGTCAAGAAATGTGGTATTAATGGCACGTTTTAGGCTTAGTGGTCCTTTCCATGGTACTTGTGGTCTCTTTCTCAACTACAAGGGTTAAAGAATTGTTAGAAAATATTTGCTAAACCAACTCGTAAAGTTTTACTATAAAAGAACAGGGTCCCTACGATTTAATACGATTTTAAAAGTAATTAAATGTTCTTTCGTATGCATTACTTTCTATTTAAGGGTTCAATTAATGGTTGCTATTGAAGGGGTTTTGGTGGCTTCGAAAAACACGGGGTAGTGATTTATTTTGCCAATCATTTTTATTTTTGCTACTGCTGATGCTTGCTCTAAGATACGGTCGACGAGGAGGGGTGAAATAATATAAAAATGACGAGCATTAACAGAAAATCGTAATATCATATTTACCAGTTTCTTTCCTATATCAAGATGAAGGCAATTGTGTACCATGATAAAGGGGATGTTAGGTATCATGATGATTTCCGCGAACCAGTTCTCCGACACGGAGAAGATGTCAAGGTCAAAATCCATTATTGTGGGATATGTGGGTCTGATTTGAAGGAATATACTGATGGTCCCATATTCTTTCCTGAATTGGGCAAAACCAACCCAATCAGTGATTTGCCATATCCCCAAGCTATGGGACATGAAATGTCCGGGGAAGTGGTTGAAGTTGGAAAGGAGGTAAAAGGTTTCGAAATTGGTGATAAAGTAGTTGTTGAAGTTACGGGTACTTGTCAAGACAGAGACCGGTTCCCCGAAGCTACTAATGTGTTTACGGGGAAATGTAGTGCTTGTCAGGACGGATTGTATAATGCGTGCGACAAACTTGCTTTACAAGGGTTGGGAGTAGACGATGGAGGGTTGTCGGAGTATTGTGTTACGTCCTACAAGAAATTGGTTAAGTTTGATGAATCAATAATCCCTATGGATGTAGCTGCGTTGATCCAGCCCATTGCCGTATCATGGCACGCTGTCCGAGTATCGCACTTCAAACCAGGCCAATCGGCTTTGATTCTTGGTGGTGGACCTATTGGGTTAACGACCATTTTTGCGTTAAAGGGCCAGAAAGTTAATAAAATCGTCGTTAGTGAACCGGCCAAGATTAGACGTGATTTGGCTGAAAAATTAGGGGCTATAGTATATGACCCTACGGGAAAATCTAAAGAAGAATGCTTTAAGGAATTGAAGGCACTCTCCCCCGATGGTAATGGATATGAACATTCGTATGATTGTTCGGGAGTACCAGCCACATTTGATACTGCATTGCAATGTTTGAAAGTTAGGGGATGTTTCACCAACATTGCCATTTGGTCGAACAAATCGGTACCTGTATACCCCCAGCAAATAACATTCCAAGAAAAATTCATTACCGGATCGATTTGTTTTGTTAAACAAGATTTTGAAGAAGTCGTAGACGCTTTCCACAAGAAAAGAATCCCCATTGATGAAGTGAAATTGTTAATTACGTCGAAAGTACATTTATCCAATGGTGTCGAACAAGGGTTTGATGAATTAATTAACCATAAAGAAAAACATGTCAAGATATTATTTAGTCCCAAACTGGAATATGAAAATAAATAGGTTTGTAGTTTAGTGTTCTAATGTGATAAACAATTGATAGATAAAATTAAACAATAACCAAGTATGTTCTTAGGTATTCAAGATTTATACAACTAAATATTGAGAATGTTGAGCTACTACAAGAGAGTGCCCCTTATACCCCAGGGGCATTATATATAAAATATTTAATATCAAACTCATTAGAAATGGTAATAAGATAACATACATCTATAAAGGGTGATCAATATATACATCGTTTATATTGTAGGTAAAAATAACAATATATACTTTTCTATGATCCTTCCCCCTATAATTGATGAACTTGTAAAATTACCATTATGAACTTTCGAAGTACATTTTTCATTTCCTGTTGTATATTACATCCATGTAATGGATGTATTCCATACAGGCTCCTTTATAAACTTGCTATGTAAATTCCCCCTTGCTAATCTCCAATCTTGCAGCATAAATTCTGCTGCGCGTAGATTGTGGGGGGGTTAACAATTGATCTAACCACCACACTTATTCATCATGAGCAAGTTAACAGGCAATTTGATTGCTACTATCTCGATCATATGTCTTGGATCTCTTCAATTCGGGTACCATATGGCAGAATTGAATTCTCCCGAAGGAGTGATGACCTGTTTGAAGCAAACTGATGGGATTCCTTATCAGCAATCCTTTTTTGGTAGACACGGATACAAGCAATGTATCCCCTTGGAAAGCGATCAGTTTGGTATGATCACATCAATCTTCTCGATTGGTGGTTTATTAGGTTCATTCTATGTTGGTAAAGTTGCTGATTTGTATGGTAGACGGAAAACGAGTATGATCCATGGGATTTTCTACATTATTGGAAGTGGGATTAATGCTACTGCAAATAGTTACTTCCAATTGATTGTTGGTAGGTTTATCTGTGGGTTGGGAGCAGGGTGTGCCTTGGTAGTTACGGCTTTGTTAATTAATGAATTATCGCCCACATCAACCAAGGGGTTACTTGGAAGTATGAACCAGGTGAGTATCAACATTGGAATCTTATTTACCCAGGTGTTATCTTTAAGCTGGGCCACTAGCAACGACTGGAGATGGTTGTTGTTAATGGGAGGAATGATAGGAACAGTTAATTTACTACTTGTTGTGATTTATTTAGATGAATCACCCATGTGGTTGGTTGCTAATAACCGAAGCGATGAAGCGTTTACTATTCTTCATAAGTTGAGAGGGGGCCAGTATAATGATCTGAGACAGGAGGTGAGTTCATGGAAGTCGCCAAGCGAGAGGCTCTTAGAATCTGGCGAAGCTGGCTCCGCCAGCGGGGCCAATGAAAACAATGCAATAACCCTTACAGAGTACCTCACAAATGAAGAATACCGCCCATCTGTCATCGTATCAACCGGCATCCTCACCTTCCAACAGTTTGACGGTATCAATTCCATTATCTTTTACGGAGTGAATATCCTTATTGGAATCTTCCCCGAACATGCAATAATGATCAACTGTCTTATTTCATCAGTTAATGTCGTGGTAACCTTTTTATCAGCCCAATTTGTTGATAAATTGGGAAGAAAACCCTTATTAGTAACTTCAGTTACATTTTTAGGAATCGCCACTATACTTATGGCCATTGGTATTATCAATACCAATGCTATACTTAGTATTGTAGGTACATTCACCTATATTACATTCTTTGCAGTTGGATTAGGACCTATCCCCTTTTTATTAGTGGGAGAAGTAACCCAGCCTCGAGCTAAGGCAAGTGCTCAATCATGGGGAACAGCCATGAATTGGGTGGCTACATTTATTGTGGGATATTTATTCCCCATATTAAAGAATAAGTTAGGTGGATATGTCTACTTTATATTTCTGATAATGTGTGGGTTGAGTTATGTATTTATCAAAACCAATATTCCTGAAACCAAGGGGAAAGAAAATTATCACGAAGTATGGCAGGTGTCAATTGAAATCACCAATGAATAGGAAAGTATAGTTGAAGAAAAGTAGTATTATGTATGGTTTATAGATCTCTTGGTTAATAGATTAATATAAGGTAAATGTGGTAGTTTTAATGTGTCATATGCAGGTGTATTTTTCTGTGGTAAATGAGAATCCTCAGGTCGGTTGTTTTGTTTCCTCACTTAATTATTATTTTTTCTTGTGAGAGTAGCCCTAATGAAGTTTTAATCCACGTGATTAATTTTCAGTTTGTTCCCTTGCACACTTCCCATCTTCTCATATTGAAGAAAAATTTATCAGTCTTGAATAATCATTTTACCTTAATCTAACTAAACATGCCTACTAGATTAACTAAAACCAGAAAACATAGAGGTAACGTCTCTGCCGGTAAAGGTAGAGTTGGTAAACATAGAAAAAATCCCGGTGGTAGAGGTATGGCCGGTGGTATGCATCATCACAGAACCAACATGGATAAATACCATCCAGGTTACTTCGGTAAAGTTGGTATGAGATACTTCCACAAACAACAAAACCATTTCTGGAGACCAGAATTGAACTTGGACAAATTATGGTCTTTAGTCGAAGATGAAAAAAGAGATGAATACTTGAAATCCGCTTCTGCCACTGCCGCTCCAGTCATTGACACCTTAGCCCACGGTTACGGTAAAGTCTTAGGTAAAGGTAGATTACCAAACGTTCCAGTCATTGTCAAAGCTAGATTTGTTTCCAAATTAGCCGAAGAAAAAATTAGAGCTGTTGGGGGTGTTGTTGAATTAGTTGCTTAAACGATTCATCGAAGATGAATCATTTATAATCATGGATTATATAGTAAATAATAATAAAAATATTTTATTAAGAAAATGTGAGATTATTTTTTTTTATTCATGGAACATGAATAAAAAATGATAATCGTTTATTGAGAGTATGACTGCAGAATTATCCAGTGCTTTATCTCGTGTAGTTGTAATGAGTGAATGAAGTTTTTTGTGAAGATCTGGGGAGACGTTTATTTGATACACCGATTCCTTCAAGCTTTACTTTCAGTTTCATGATTGACTTGTAAAATTGAATCAGGACATACTATATAGATTTCTTGCATCAATCATTGACATTTATCTGTGCCATATAAAGCTTATGTGGCATAAAAATCAATCGACGAGCTCATTCTGTTAATGAACCCAACTAACAGAAAAAGTAGAACTAACTTCTTTGCGTATCTCTTTGTAGTGATAAATACAACCAAGTAAAACTTTGTCCTTTTTTTGAATAGACATTTACTAGAGATAGAGAGATCGAACATCAATTGATAATTGTTGACAAGACATGTCAATAAGATTTATAGGATTGAATATTAAACCAGTTGCAGGTAATGTTCGTGTGTATTGATACTTCTATTTACATTTTATTAGAACTAAATTAAGATTGAAGATTGAACACTTTCTCATTATTCGATTAGAGTTTCATAAACCATTATATCTGAGTTGAAGATAAAGTCGCTACCTTCTTTTTTTTTTCGCTTAAATAGTATATTAGATCATTATGTTGTACAATTGTAAACTGTATTGAACTAACTAAATTTCGTTATTTGATTTTCTTTTATCTAGGTCCTGAAACGGCGTTGTGTGGGTAAAATCAATCTTTTTGTTTCTTTTTGTTTGTTCCTATATTGATTATCTATTTCAAATTCCGGTATTTTTTGCAACCATTTGACTCAAGATCTGAAATCACAAGAAAATATAAAAAAACAGAACAACCAGACCAAACAGGAATGATGATATCTTATCCAACTTGAGATGATCAAGTGTCATCTAGTATATGCTATTCATATATCCGATATAAAATGTATTTTCCATTGAATTCTATAAATTGCTTGCGTCTTTCCTAATTTATATAATGCGCAATGGTTTTTTTTGCGTTTTGGTTAAATGGGGTTCATCCAATGATGAAATTCAAACGGCTTCCAATGAGGAGTACAAGATAAGCGGAACATTCTGTGAGTCGATGGATCATTAGCCGGAAAAAATCACTATATAAATACCAGCAATATCCTTTTCAATTTTTTCAATATCCAAAGAAATAATTATGTCTGGTTTATCTACTAACGCTATCCATGGTGCAGACCATTTATCTACTACTACTGATGTTATGCCTCCTATCAATGTATCTACCACCTATAAATTTGATAATGATAACTTGATTCCAATGGCTGATCTTCCAATCCAAGATTTCGAAACTCCAGTTTATGCCAGGGAAGCCCATGCCAATTCTGCTGCTGTCGAAGCTGCATTGGGAAAGATGACAGGTGCCCATGCTGTGATTTACAATTCAGGTTTAAGTGCATTCCATGCTGCTTTAGCTTATTTCAACCCCAAAGTCTTGGCTATTGGAGGTGGTTACCATGGTTGTCATGGTGTTGCTACTATTATTAGCAGAAACTATGGTATGAAACAAGTAGGTTTGGATGATTTTGAAAAATTAGGTAAAGGTGATGTTCTTCATTTGGAAACTCCAATCAATCCCCTTGGAATCAATTATGATATTCAATATTATGCCGATAAAGCCCATGCCCAGGGTGCATTCTTATTAGTGGATGCCACATTTGCACCACCACCTTTACAAGATCCATTCCTCCATGGTGCTGATATGGTCATGCATTCGGCCACTAAATATTTCGGTGGACATTCTGATTTATTAGCTGGGGTCTTATTAACCAAAAGCAAAGATGTTAAATATTCCCTTTTGGAAGATAAACAATACCTTGGTACCAACATCGCCAATTTGGAAAGTTATTTATTATTACGTTCGTTACGTACTTTTGAATTAAGAATCAATCAACAAGTTAAAAATACCGAACTTTTGATCAAATCGCTTGTCGACGGGAAATTCCCAGCCATTAAAGAAATATTCCATGGATCCTTACAAACTGATGAGTACATCTCCAAACAAGTAAATGGATATACCCCATGTTTCAGTATTATTTTACAAAGTGAAGCAATGGCAAAGGCATTCCCTAAGAAATTGAAATATTTCCATCATGCCACTTCTTTAGGTGGTGTTGAATCCTTGGTCGAATGGAGAGCCATGAGTGACACTGAAGTAGATACTGCATTGGTCAGAGTGTCCGTAGGAGTGGAAAACAGTAAAGATTTGATTGATGATTTCACCAATGCCTTGAATGAAGTTGCAAAGGAATTCTAGATCAACCAGACGCTGATTATCAAGCCAGAATATGCATTTAATGAACAACTGGTTGTATTTGAATTGGCTGATTATGATTGACTGATTAGTTATAGTTGAACTTGCGTCGATCTATTGTACACTATTAAAGTTTAAATTGTTTTTTTAATTATATAGATAGATAAAGATATAAATATATAGATTTTGTTGAATGCAAATCAAAAACTGATAGTTTATAATCGAAACTCTTCTATCGTATTATTATTGTGTCATTACAGCTAGAAATAACACCCTACTTAACTCAAATACAACTCGTTAGCTTTCATAATTTTGCAGCCATTTCGGACATTCCTCATCGCTGCCTGTATATTAATTTGTGATTCGTATCACGATTGTAAACAAACGATTCAACATTGGGTTAACGTGAAAACTATTTGTAAACTGCTTATAGGGGTTTGGGTCAAGGATTTAAACACTAGGCTCTAATAAGTAATTCAATTTTCAGTGGAATTGTCAAATTTTCATTAACAAAACAGTAAAGAAACCATCATGACTCCATCAAGACTTGCTCCAGATACCACAGTAGATACGTGGATGCCAGAGAATGCTATTGATGAACATATACAAGGATTATTAAAACCAGTCGATGGCAAGAAAAACCCAATCAATTACATTCTTGCATTTATTCAAATTATCAATTACTTGAAAACTTCAAAAAGAACTGGTTGGGTAGACAGTGGGATTCCCGCTGATCAGGTCGAAAGTATTGCTGATCACATGTACAGAATGTCGATCATAACTATGGTTATCCCTAACGATAAAATTGAAATCGATAAATGTGTTAAAATCGCTATTATCCATGATATTGCCGAAGCGTTGGTTGGTGATATCACTCCATTTGGAGGGGTTAGCAAACAGGAAAAACATAGACGAGAATTAATCTCAGTTCAATATTTAGCTTCGATAATTGAACCATATAATAAAAAATTCGCCCATGATATTGTTGAATTATGGTTAGATTACGAAGAAATTAGATGTATCGAAGCTAGGTATGTTAAAGATATCGATAAGTTAGAAATGATCCAACAAGCGTGGGATTATGAACAGAAATTTGGTTTAAAATACGATTTATCGGAATTTTATAAAGCTAGACCTGCCATTGTCACTCCTGAAATCAGTGCATTGGCCGATGAAATTATTAAACAAAGAAACGAATATGTTTCCACTTTATGAGAAAGTCTGTGATTGGTTTTGTTGATGTATTCACAACAAAACTAGAAAAATTACCGAAAATATTTCATTTTCTGTGGCTTCAAAACCAGCCACCATCATCTTATAGGATTAGATTACCTGGATACATCATATATTCTTGAATAGATTAATAAATATATACTAATAAACCAAGTTAAACTTGTAGTACTAATTTCTCAGTATGCACACCGCAGTTGGAAATATTTCAGTCTAACCTCAATCGATTTGTAAGCTACTAATACTATAAAAGCAAATGCCAGAGGCTATAGAGAAGGAATCGAAGCAACCAGTGGTAGGAGTCACTGGGAGGAAGATTATATACGACAAGGATGGGAAACCGTAAGTAATTGCAAAAATTCAATTATAAAAATTTCACTAACAACTCTAGATGTCGTTCATGTAATTCTATGCAAGATTTCCAAATGGTAATGGGAGGAAGTAAGAAAGAGACAAAGCCAGTGTCAAAGCCAGTGGCAACATCAACAAAACAAGACTATGAGCAACTTGATCCACCAGATGTTGAAGTTCTTGGAAAATCATCATGGACGTTATTGCATTCGATCGCAGCAACATATCCAGAAACTCCTGATAATGCACAACAATCGGATTTGAAACAATTTTTGAAATTGTTTGGTAAGTTTTATCCCTGTTGGTTTTGTGCAGATGATTTCAAAGAATACATTGCCAAAAATGAACCAAAAGTCGATTCGCAAGAGAAATTTGGTAAATGGTTATGTGATGCTCATAATGAAGTAAATGTTAAACTAGGTAAACCTAAATTCGACTGTAATTTATGGAAACAAAGATGGAAAGATGGGTGGGAAGAAAGTGGAAAGAAATAATAAAAATAGAAAAAACCAAACCAAAAAGCCAGACCAAAAAATGGTCAAACAGACATATTATCACTTGTAAATATCATACTAGAACTAGATTGTAAATAAAACATGCCTTATCAATACCTGTTGTAGTAAATCAATTAAAGCCTCCTAAGAATTATTAAAGGGTTCTTCAGTGGTAGCGCGGAAAAAACCCAGAGAAGGTTCCATGCTTGCTATTTTCATTCGAAGGCAATAACCATTCTTTTTAACAGAAACAACATGTTACAGCTTATCAAGCCTTCTTTGACGAGGAATTTACCCATTTTCACTACGACATTTACACGAACCTTCTTTTCCGGCTGGTTCAAAGCTTTTAAGACCCAAAAGTTGATCTATCCTCCCAAACCAAATGACATTCAAACCAATAACCGGATTTTTGAAAATTGGATTCAACACGAACAAGAGATTCATAGCTATACTTTATTCAAGCAACCTACTATTTTGAATTTCACCTATGCTGATCAACCATGTAATCGGGTTACTCAAAGTTTGTTTGATATCTTATCACAAAAGGGCAAGTTCCCCAATGGTGATCAACAGATCAACTTGGTTAATATCTTGAGCGATGGGCCCGGAGGCCGAGAATTGATGATTAATTATGGAATTCACAAGATTCCTACCCTATTGTTATTAGAAAAACAGATGGTTCAGGACACATATATACCCAATGTCAATAATTTCAGCGAACAGGGCTTAATAGACTGGATCAAAACTATTAAAGGTTAGTCAGAATTTGTATGATAAAAGTTAGACAGAGTTTTTATGAACAATAAAGAAATGTTGTTACGCAGTATATTTTTACATTTGCGTGTAAGTGGTGATTTCTTCCTCATTATCTATACAACCTTTGTTCATTCTTTATTTTTCCCTTCTACTTTCATTCTTGGGTTCATCCAACTTGATCTTTGCTTGTGACTACGTCATATTGTAAATTACCCACCATTTTCCTGGGAACTTTTAAGCTTTAAAGGCTGAAAACCTATACTCTACAAATATCGCAGTCAACCTTTAAACAAATATACCAATCGAGCTTGACCAGTAGCTTCAGATGATTCACATCGTTACTAATAACACTTAGTATGAAGATGTCTCTGTACGACTCCTTTGCAACATTGCACTATGGGGAACAAATTTGTTAGGATTGTTAAGCGGAAATTACCACCTAACAATTTTACTATGTATTATATTAGGTAAAGTGATACTTGGGGTTATTATTAGAGTGGAATTGAAGGTAATTCACTACAAACTAATTACACTTCTCCTACAAAATAGACAATTATTTATTAAATCTTGTTAGTTATAGTTTAAATTAGTTTATGGAGAATAAGTATTTCACAGATATCACATTTAATGTATTAGGTCTTATATTAGTACGTTTCCAACTGCCCTCAATTATATACTTTTAGGGTAAGTTGGGTTATTTAAGCTAATGGGTAGAATTTATAATATATTACTAAATTGCGTGTCTCAACCAAAATGACTTTTTGTCAGCTGAATTGATCTAATCTGCAGGAATCTAATTACCTACAATTTCGAACCGGATTTAACAGAAACTAGTTAGTAATCAAGAAGCAGGTGAATTACTATATAACAACAAAGTTTTCAACATCTTATAACTATACATAAACTACAAAATGTCATCTATAAAACAACCACAACCAAAAACAGTTAGTGATTTGGTAGCAGATCATACTTTTCCATTACATTCACCTAGTATTACCCCATCCATGAAAATAGACAGTCCTTCCACTGGTGCCATTGATGAAGAAGTGGAACAGAAATTGCGAGAGCAGTTACCTGCAGTGTTGCCCGAAGTGCGATGCTTGGCACGAGCTAGAATCCCCACTACGCAGGGTCCAGAAATCTTTTTACATTTATATGAAAACAATATTGATAATAAAGAACATTTGGCTATAGTATTTGGTGAAGATATTAGATCGAAAAGTTTGTATAGACAAAGGGAGGGTGAATCCCAGCAAGATAGAATGACTAGAGGTGCATATATAGGTAAATTATTCCCTGGAAGAATCGACGCCGATAAAGATATAAATATAAATCAAGAGTTGAAGTTTGCCCAGGGAGAATTGATTCGAGAACCATCTACGACTTTTTGTGATCCTGTCCTTGTGCGAATCCATTCTGAGTGTTATACAGGAGAGACTGCATGGTCGGCTCGATGTGATTGTGGAGAGCAGTTTGATGAAGCTGGAAGACAAATGGGGTTAGACGGACATGGATGTATGGTTTATTTACGACAAGAAGGTAGAGGTATTGGTTTGGGTGAGAAATTGAAAGCATATAATTTACAAGATTTGGGTGCAGACACTGTCCAAGCCAATTTAATGTTGAGACATCCTGCTGACGCCAGGAATTTTTCATTAGCAACAGCAATTTTATTAGATTTAGGATTAACCGAAATTGAATTGTTGACGAATAATCCAGATAAGATAATTGCTGTGGAAGGGAAAGATCGTCAAGTTAAAGTGATAAAACGTAAAGCCATGGTTCCCTTGGCCTGGAAACAAGATGGTACAGGGATAGTTTCCCTGGAAATCGAAGGATACTTATCCACAAAAATTGAAAGAATGGGCCATTTACTAGAAAAACCAATAAAAATTAATTGAAGAAAAACTAATTGAATATCCATTCAATTAACGAAAAACAGGAGAAAAGAATTCATGTAAATATGGTGTATAAATATTATTAATTTTTATTCATCTTATAATAAACATCCCAAAGGTGATAGGTTTATCATAATTGATTATTAAATATATCTAAATCTATATCAGCTCATGCGGTATTAATAATAATATAAAGTCAAATAATAATAATAGAAGAAATTATTATTCTCTTCTGACATTTATTCTAGGGAGCAGGAGTAATTGACGGACATTTTCATTTATCTAAATAATAGCAAGATTAAAATATCATGTATAATCTAAGCTACATTGAATTGTGCTATGTAGAGAATTAACAAAGATCAATAAAAATATAAATATTAAAAATAGAATTTTCATACCAACCTGGTACCTGAATAGGTAATATTACAATCTGTTATAATACAAGTTATATACTCATAATATATCTAATATACCTTGTAATCAACTGGTATACCAAGCTTTAGCACTCGCAAGTAACTTCCTAGTAGTTTTTTTTTTTTCTGTAGTGGTTGATATTTTCTACCCCAGGCCCAACATTGGCGTCATGATTCATGAATCATATTTACATAAAGTATGGTGGGCTATTCAAATTCAAACCAAATTAAAGAGAAGCACTCACTGTTGACTATTTTGTTCTTCACTCTCTGACTAATAACCTTCTCTACATTTGTCGAAAACTCTAACCCCGATACATAATATAAGCAATAATGCATCGAGGTAAAAATTAGTTATAAAATATCTCAAAAATTCTTCACCATCAGCAATTCAAGGGGCGATATTATACAAGGCATTCTCTTGAAAAGTGCCATTTTTATACAAATTATTCTCTTCAAAGCTACGATTCATCACCAGTTTCAAGTCCAACTTTTTCTTGTTAGTGCCAACCCCGATTAATTTTTTTTTTTTGACATTTTATCGAAATTTAATCAGATTTCCACCAAAGTAACTCCATTACAATCTCTGATTAGTTGTCAGATAGACTCATCTGACATTTGACAATATTTCAACCCCAAAGTGAAGGAATTGTCGGTATTTTACGATATTTTACGACTTTCAAGTGTTATATGCAAACCGTCTCCATAATTTTTGATTTTGTGGGTAACAGAAATCTTCGATTTTACAACCAATTTAATAATCTCCAATTACACGGTGGAACCTAATAGAAACAGAGTGCTACTAAGGTCTACTGCAACATCATGGTCAAGCGAGAAGAGGGAACTGAAGATAGTTCCAATAAACTAAATACTTTCACTCCTACACCAGTATACACCCCCAACAAACAAGAAACCAAAAGACGAAGAGTTACAAGAGCTTGTGACAATTGTCGGCAGAAGAAGGTGAAATGTGATGGGAAACAGCCATGTATCCATTGTACGGTGTACTCGTACGTATGTACCTACGACCAGCCCAATATTCGTAATAAAAATCTGAATGTACCACCACCTCAATCGCAGCCACTCTTGGCTGCTGCTCAGGTTAAGAACCTGAAATTGCTGAAAAATATTAGTAATAATGTCATAAATAACAACTTGATCATTTGTCAGAATATTATCAATCTTTTGGTCCCCAAATTGAAAATTAATTGTTTGGATTCGATTGTATTTGATTTTGATAAGTTTCAAAAAGCAGTCAGTTATTCCGATTCCAAGAATGGTGAAGTGAATTTACAGGAAATTCAAAATATCTATAATGATGTCGATGATTCCCAATCGGTAGAATCTGCAAGTCCTACTTACTTAGTTAAACGAGACTCCATCTTAAATGAAGACTTGGAAATTAAATTGATCTTGCCTTCAAAAGCTACTGCTTTGCAATTGATCTATACCACCTGGGATAAAGCTTGTGTATTATTTCGTTTCTACCATCGTCCTAGTTTATTAGAAGAAGTTGATTTGATTTATGCTCTAGAACCTAACAATTATGGTGATAGACAGCAGAAATTCTTGCCCTTTTTGTACTCAATCTTAGCCTGTGGGTCGTTATTTTCAAAATCTCATATTATTAGTTCGACCGAAAATACCAATTTGGAAGATGATGGGTTCAAATATTTCTTGGAGGCAAGGAAATTGATTGATATCCCTAATGTCGCAGATATTCCCTCCATCCAAACAATTGTCATGATGATTATGTACCTACAATGCTCGGCAAGATTATCTACGTGTTATTCTTATATCGGTATTGCCTTAAGATCGGCGTTGAAGGAAGGTTTGCATCGAAACCTAGCCATATTTCAAAATTCTCGCAGGAAATTAGATCCCATTGAAATTGATACAAGAAAAAGATTGTTTTATACCATTTATAAAATGGATATTTACATTAATAGTTTATTGGGTTTACCCAGATCGATAAATGAAGACGAATTCGATCAGGAATTCCCCCAGGAATTAGATGATGAAAATGTTACACGTACAGAATATTTAGTTGACAAACAACATGGCCGATTATCGAGTGCGGGCTGCGCTAATCACCATACAAAATTAATGATTGTTTTGTCGCACATCATTAAAAAGTTGTATCCGATTAAAGTGAAAAAATCAACATTATCAGAGCCATTGACACCAGACCATATTCATACTAATGTCACTGAATTAGAATTGGAATTGAAAAGTTGGTTAGATAGTTTACCGATCGAATTAAGACCAACTGATCCTTCCCAGTTGGGCATATCGTCTGATATTCCCGAAAAATTCGTATTGGCCAATTTCTATATGCATCTTGCCTTCTTGAATTGTCAAATCATGTTATATAGACCTTTCATTCATTTTGTTTCTAATGGGAACATTCAAAATAGTGATCCTAGGAGTTTGATTAGAGGTCGAAATTGTATCAAGGTTGCAAGAACAGTGGTGAAATTAGCTAATAAAATGATTGATCAGAATTTATTAGTGGGGACTTATTGGTTTTCCATGTATACCATATTTTTTTCAATTGCTTGTTTGATATATTATTATCATTTTGCATCAAATAATCCAAACTCGCCTACAAATGCTACCATGGGAGTCAATTATGCGGGTATATTATTTGATGATGATTTGAATATCGATATGATTAAAAATGATATCGCAATTGGTAAGAAAGTGTTGGATAATTTGAAAAATAATTCCAATAGTTCATTAAGAATTTATAATATTTTGAACACATTGTTCGAACAATTAAATAGAAGAACAGCATCGACTACAAGAGTTAGAACCACCAATGGATTCCCAAATGAAGTTCCTCCACATTTACCCAATATGGAATTTGATGACACAACTATCCCCCAACATGCCCAAGCAATTGATGTATCTGTACCCGCAGAAGTTACTACTAATACTAATACCAACATACAAGATTTCCCCATGAGTCTTGATAACCATGAAAACTCACCCAATGATCATGGGTATCAAGATCAGTATGTCCCTGGTGTTTTTGATAAATTGGATGCACAGATTTTTGGTAAAATCCTACCTCCATATATGTTGGAGAAGAATTATGCAATCCAGAAATCACAGATCAATAGCCCCAAGAATGAACTAGAAAATGGTAATATTGCTCAACTACCTTTGAATGCAAATGATGTAAACCAGAAAATCAAGGAAGAAAGTGGTGAAAATCCTTTCGGTTCTTTGGATTCTATGAAAATGGATGACTTTGATTTACTTGCATTCGGTGATCAAGATTTAGATTACTTAGACCCTTTCAATTCTGCTTTGGATCTGAATTTTTCCCATTCTTGAATAATGTCGATTTTTTGTCGATAATTGATGGGATATTAATCAATGTCCATGTATTCTATTTGCATTACGAGTAATGAATTATGTTTTGAATGTATTTATATGATGAATCTATTAAGTTATTATAACTGTTAATTTGACTATGTAGATGGTAGCGCCTGTTTTTCATTTCCATCTCATTGAAAAAATGTATAGTTTAAACTATAGAGTAAGTTGATATATTAGAAATGAGTGATAGAAGACGATTATTAGGACCAAGCAACACTATAATACCGAGTGTAGGAATATCTTCCAATCCAGATTCCATAGAAGTTGAAAAAACCGACACACGAAGTAAAGACCAAATTAGAAAGTTCTTTTTGAAGACTAGTACTATAGAAAATGCCAATGGTTCAGCATACTTGGAGGTAGGAAACACAATAATACAAGCCAGTATATTTGGTCCAAGACCAATACACGGATCGTTTGTCAACAGGGCATCTTTATCTGTTGAATGTAAGTTTTTACCCTATATCAATCAACCAGGTGATTCAATCTTTAATACTCAAGATACATTCAACAACAATAGCAATGGGTTTGGTAAGACCGAGTTGACCAACGTTGAACAGAAAATATCCTCCTATATTGAAACCTGTTTATTACCTTCAATAATTCTTGAAAAGTATCCCAAATCTACCATTGATATTTTCATAAATATAATTTCCATTGATGAAAATGCAAATTCAAATAGCTTGTTATTGAACTTGATTAATTGGATGGTTAATTGTTCGTCGTTAGCTTTGGTTGACGCTGGTATTGAGCTCAAAGATATAGTCACCAGTGGCCAAGTAAGATTAGCCGACGGTGAAATCATTATGGACCCTACATCATCGGACCTTGGTGTTGATGCTTTAATAAGTTTTATGAATTTGAGAAATGATGAAATAGTAGGAATATGGTTAGAAGGTGATGATGACTTGAATGATGAAGCCATAGAAACAATTATAAAAGGCTGTAATGCAATGTCAAAGAAAATACGATCAAATATCAATTCGTATTTATTGAAAAATGCTCAAAGTATATAAGAAAAATTATCTACAATAATATAATATAAGTCTAGTATTTTGTATGTACACTCTATTTATTTTCTCTATAAGCAAGAACCTCTAAATATTTTTGGTCGATAACTTTTTAAATATCCTTTTTTAGATCGCTCACATCTAGATCAGTTGAATTTAATTCTTCTAAAATCTTTTTAATGTTAATTAATTTCTTAGATAAAGTTTTGATTGTGAATCCGTCATCGTCGTCATTATTTAATAACACTTTAGAATTGATTTTGATATCGGTCGATTTCAAAATGATGTAACCCAATTTTGTATAGATATCCAAGACATTTGGGGTAACATTAGCGTACTTGCTAATTAAATCATCAACAGTTGGAATGGTTAATAAATTATCAAATACTCTTTGTTTCAACTCAGAAGCAAAGTCATCTAATTCATTCAAATTAGTTGGTACGTTAATCTTGGGGCATTTGATCTCAAAAGGTTCAGAAATATAAACAACTTCGTGTTTTCCCGATACGTGGAATCTAAATTCATAGATACCTTCTTCCCAAAACAATTTTTCCTTTTCAAAAACATAGGAACCATTGTTTGATTTACAAGGTACCCATCTACCAGAAGAGCTAATCATGGTTTTGTTTCTAGCATAAGCGGTTTGGGTGATTTTATATAACCCAATCCAGTCTTTATCAGAATGAGATTCTGCAGGGGATTCCCAGTTAATTTCAATAGGAGAACCAATGGTAGTATATTTCAAATTGTCGTCACTTTTAATCAAGCCATCAATAATTAACTTATAATCAGAATTTTCGAAGTTCAACTTTTGAGTAAATTCGGTAATTTTTTGCTTGGAAATCTTTTGATTAGAATTCCTCAATTCACGAATTACATTATCGATAGTATCGGTGATGGAAATTGACGATTTGCGTGGACCTAATGGTTTAACTTCATCATTACCTAAACGTTGTTTGATGACATCTGGAATCAAATGTTTCTTAACAGTTTTGGTGACACCAGAATCTTGCAAGACTAATTTTTCACCGTAAACTTTAATCATGTGGGGTTTTTCAATGAAATTCAATCTAATGAAATTATTGGCAACCCATAAACCACATAAAATTAAATTTTCTAACGAAGGAACAATCAAGAAAACACCCATGACCCCACAAACGCCAAATATTTGTTCTGGGTTGTTCAAGTAACGGTATACACCGACCTTGGTCAAATGGAAAGCACTTTGAGATTTAGGAACGAAGAAATCACCATAAAACCAGCCAAAATAGCCAATGGTATCAATGATTGAAGAATTAATCCATATTTGAGTAATGATTAACACTGCACCCAAGAATAATCTTAAATTGAAGTAGTCGTTGAATAAAAACTTGGGAGCACCAGTTAAAAGGTAAGCCAAATTGTAACCAAATAATGCCGAATAAGTCAAACTAATCAACGAATTATATAAAATTGCCCAATTGTTCAATGAATTTTCCACAGGGATATCCATTGAGAGGTACCATTTAGTGTAGTACTTACTGGAAGATTGTAAAACAAGAATGATATTAATGGTGAAAGATTCCAAGAGTTTAACGGCAATAGCGACGTAAAAGATCAATTTCAAATCGATAGCAAAGGGTAAAAGAACCGAGTAAGTAATGGCCAAGATTAAAGTGATAATATCAGACGATCTTAACAAGTTAAAATTGAATAAACCAATCAAGGGTTTCAAGTTATCGAAATTCTTCAAATCTTTTAATTTGGCAAGTTTGGTCGAATTAACAATTTGAATTGAAGGTCCATAAATCTTGTTAATATGGGGGTTTTCAATGTAATGCAAGAAGATCATTTGCAAGAAATGGCCAAAGATGGAAACAAAGAGGACGACATAACTTTTCGAAATCAAGGCAAACCCGTAGTAGCCAATGTAACCAATGGAGTACATGGGATGGGGGAACATTTCAAACACCCCGTCAAAGATCAATTCTTCGTTATTGATTTGTCTAAAGAAGAAATCACCCCAGTACCAAGCGTAATCTTTAATAATGGAGTGGGCATTGACTTTAACCCAGAAATTGAAAATAATGAAAATAACCCCTACCGAGAGTCTCAACCCGACCAACCAATTAGGCTGGTTAAGTAAAAATTGAGAATCGATGGCACAGGCAGCGACCATGCATACAAAAGTAGTGAAATCATTCATCAAGATCAAATCGACAAATTTTCTAAAAATCAACCAAGCGTTGAATTCTACAGGATAATCTTTAACAACGTAATTGCTACCACGCTGGGACTTGATTTCAAGTTCGACCAACTTACCATATTTAGCGTCTACAGCCTCAAACCATTCAACAACCTTATTTTTATTCGATTGTTGTTGCAAACAATAACCAATACCAAAGTTGTAACTCAATCTCCAGAAGATGTATAGAGCGATAAACGTAGTTGCTCTATACTTTTGAGGCAACACATAAAACAAAACACAATTGAAAGAAATCACCAGTAAAATGCCCAATTCCAACCAAGATTTGGAGATTTTGGGGTCAAAAAGCGTCTTTAACATATCGTGAGTTTCAGGAACCACAAAGGTCTTGCCTGAGAAGGTAATACCCGAGGGACTAGTCTCTATCTTCTCTGTCATTGTCGACATACCAAATTGAATGAAAAATGTGAAAGATCTCAACAACTGGTAAAAATGTTGGTTGGTATCTGGGGTTTTTGTTGGCATGTGATTTTGACAAAAAAAGGAGACGACATGGAGAATCGAAAGGAAGGTCTTAGATCTTGAAGTAGATCTACTACTGGTTACTATAGTCTACTACCATTCTACTGTAATTATCTGACTGCTACTCTCTGATTAACTTTCTCTACTACTCTCTCCCCCCCTTCCTTTCATATGTAACTTGTGAGTTTGATACATATATTTACATGTAGATCAAATTGATAATATTTGATGGCTTATACCAGATCGCCGATCTCTTAGTAAAGTCTGTTTGTCAATGTATATTTCTGTTGGTGTTTGGTGTCATTATCCTCGTGTGACGGTATAGATCTGATCTTAACACGTAATTGGTCTGATAGGTGTTTATGCGTATATGCGACCTCAATTATTTTTTAATATTTGTTGAACAGCCATTGTTCGAGGAGGTTGGAAAATACGGGGAAAAATTTTCATGGGCTGATAAATATTGTATGGGATTGGAATTGTAGTTATAATTTAGCAGGAATGTAGTATTTAAGGCTAGTTTGTATCAATAGTAGTGATTGCTGGCAAGATATTTGCTTGTTGGTTGATGATTTCTTGAATATAATTAAGATTGTTGATCAATGTAGCATTATGTCATATTTATTTTTAATTGACGATCAACTGATAGATCCTAAATATGATGGTAGATAGTTGGTACGTGTACTAGTTTATTAATACATGTTATTGGTGGACAATTTATCTATTTTTGTAGGTTATCTTTTTTTATCCATTTTCAATTTATTGGTTTCTTGCTATTTTTCTAGTTTTATTTAACCACATAATAGGTTAAGGTGTGAATTCCTTAAATGATTGCCGGTTCAACTCCCGAGATGGGATTACTTTAGATAACCCCAACAGGAAGGTACGGGGTGGATATGAAGACAGTTAATCAAATACTTATCATAATGAATACAACAAAGATCTAATATCCACCTAAGAAGAAAAAAAAATACACCTAAGGAAAGGGAAAAAATAAAAATTGATATTCTTTCAAAGGAAGAAAGATTGGAGGAATGAACTAGATCACTGGTCACTTGTCCTTTGTAACTCAGTATTATTCAGTACCCAGGCGGTGTATTCTGTCTGATAAAATAATTTGGTTAATTAACTTGGCATTGATTATTTTATACAAAACACCACACCACCATTTATTATAAATTGCTGCAAAATAAAATACCCCCTGTTTAAATTATATATATTGACTTTTATCTACATATTTAAATCCACAAGTATATCCAAAGATATCAAGACTCAACCAAAGTTCCATACAATTACCCACCACCAGATGACTACCCAGATCCATACAGAGCTGCGTCAAGAGTTGCGTGAAAGGTTTCGTGAAAACATTGGTGTTCCTGCTGCGGTTAATAGTGAACAGGCCCAGGCTGTTGAAGTGCTTTTGGAAACGTTTATTAACGACATTCGTTCAGTGGTTCATGAATATACACCTCATGTCGAAGAATATAAATTTTGGGGATTTCTCCTGGTAACTGGAGTAATTACCTTGCAAGTGTTGCATATTGTTAGTTTATTGGCGGAATTCTTACTATTATATAATTACTACTTCAATGACAAGGAGAACAGAACCAACCCTTCATTATCGGTTAGTATTGCAATCCATTATAGTCTTTTACTGTCTTTATTCATCTACCATGCGGTTATGCTGTCCATATATGAGTTAATGGTTACCGCACGTATTACAAACCAAAGGTTGAACCGTCCTAACACTCCAAGGAACGTTTGTTCCTCAAACATGATATGGATGCTTGTTTTATTGGCTCTAAATTATTTCGTATCGCATTTTCTTTGGCATTTGACAAGAGACCTGCTTACATCATATTTAGTACTTGTTTTCTTGTTTCTACACCTCTTCCTTTAATTGTGAAGATTATATATTACCAATAAGAATATTATAATGAGGTGTAAAGAAAAAATAATTAATTGTTTATTTAAATATATGAGAAATATTCTAACTACTGTACTTTTATTAGTATCTTTCTAATAGTTTTAATATTTCAATGACATAGATTCTTAGGTGAATACTAGATGTAGTGTACATAATTACAGAAGGAGTTCACCATAACAACATAAGCAGCTATAGAGATATAGCTGTCACTACTTCCATAATTTTATTTACAACAAAGGTCTAATATACACCTAAGAAAAGGAAAAAACATAGAAAATATTGATACTCTGATAAAGGGTGTATACGCTTGGAGGTAAGTTACTTATCCTTCAGATCTTAGTGTTGATACGTACTCTCGTAAAGCTATCTATAATGTGGTGAGTCGAATTAGGAAATTTTCTTATGTACAGAACACCACCCCATTTCAAATCAAAATAAAAGTGCTGCAAAATCAAATAACTCTTTAAATTATATATTTATTGATTCAAATATATAGATCCAGAGGTCCTTCCAAAGATATCAAGACTCAACTAAAATATACTTCGTTTGATCTACTGATCTATATCAAGATGAGTACCGAGATTCGTGCAGAGATTCATGCAGAGAGTACAGAGATTGGCGCAGATCCCAGTGAAGAGCTTCTTGCAGCTATTAATGAAGCTTTTGATGCACATGCTCAAGTTTTTCCAGAGCTTTTTGCAGCGTTTCGTAGAGAGATTATCGAAGTTTTTGCTCGCGTTGTTCCAGAGCTTCTTAGAGAGATTCGTGCATTGCTCGTACCACATCAAGTCGAACAACCATTCAGACTTTGGGGCTTTCTCCTGGTGGGTGGGGTAGTTGTCTTGCAAGTGTTACATGTTGTAAGTTTACTGTTGGAATTTTTATTTTTATATAATTTCTATTTCAACGAGGAATCGGCAAGACTCAATCCTGCTTTAGGCGTTGAAGTTGCAATTTTTATTAGTATTATGCTGTCACTCTTGGTTGTCCACATTGTTATTCAGTCAGTCGATGGGTCATTGACTGCAGCACGTATTACAAATCAAAGGATGCAACGTCGCGACACTCCAGCTAACCTTTGGTCCTCGAAAATGAAATGGATGGTTTCTTTATGGGTGCCAAATGCTTTCATATCATTTTTTCTTTGGTATTTGACAGGACTGTTGAATACTGTATTTTTTGTATTTGGTTTCCTTTTCCGACAACTATTGAATTAAATATATATATGAGGTTTACCCTGATCTATACATAAGGTGGAAATATTTTTGAAATATATTCGGAGTTAAGGGGTGGTTTGTGAATTAATTATAAATAAATGAAAATTATTGAGAGAAGGAGGGTTCCTCCATAGAAGAAAAATTAGTTAGTTGTTTATTGTATTGAATATACGATTTATTCTCTCTAACAATTGTACTTTTTAATAGCATTTTAGATTTAGATTTAGTCATGGCCTTTAAAAGCCCATTGGAACGACGGTCACATTCAACCTTAGGAGTCGTTTAACTCATGAGTCCGTTTTCACACCATCTAGTGACCCTTCAAATAATTTGTTTTGGGGTTCTACAGTTTTGTTTATATATATATATATTCTATTAACTTTAGAAAGAAAAAAAATTATAATCCATAAACGAGATTCACCTTAGGGGGCTATGACATCAATGTGGGCGATTACCCCTCACCACATGATCCTCCGGAATCGATCAAGGAGATACCATGTTTACTTCACCCAAGGTAGATTAAGGTCTCTAATTTAGTGTATTATTCAGCATAACTTCAGGTAAACTTATACTTGAAAAAAAAAGTTTCCTAATTAAAAACACATTTGGTTCTTGCTAGTAAACATACCAGCTACCTAAAATTGCCTGATCAAAGATTGAAAACACAGTATATATATAATGAAGATACTGCAAAATATGTTCAGTAATTATTATATTGGATAATTATACACTGTCACTTCACGATGTATGCCAATATAGAAGAGCTCAAGGGATATGATTTGGAAAAGCAAGAGAGAGACAATGCTGACGAGAAAACTTCTCTTTTAGTAAATGATTCTGAAACTGTCGATCTATATGAAGAAATTGGTCTTACCTTGCTAATGATTGTTGGCATAATTGTTACTTTTACCATTATACTTAACTTGGTATTGATTGTGACGGTGGTTTGGAGTTGCTTTTCGTGAAACTAGCTAGCTAGGATTTACCCAAGGTCTTATTGAAATCAAATACATCCATTAATGGTTTGAGAATCTTGGTGGGTAATAGAGGCGACGAGAGTTCAATTGTTTCTTGGAATGCTGTAGAATTTTGAACCGAAACAACGATTGGTATAACTATAATAACCAAGATGAACGACTTCAATCTTTTGATTATATAGATTCTAAATGCCTGTGATTCAACACAACTTTACATAATGTTTATATAATACAAGGTGTAATATGTAGCTTTAATGGAAATGCCAACAATAATATCGTAAAAATGGATATCAATCTCAAACCAGATTTCATATATATAATAAACCAACAACCATTCTATAGAGAAGTTGAATCGAGTACTGGGACAGGTTCTTTTAATTTCTTTGGTGGTAGATATGATAATTCTTTTATAAGACGATAATTGCTGTAGCTTCCTCAATTCTTTCAACCAGAATGAAATGTAGTTTATTAACCGCACTGTTTAACTGGAAAAGAGATAGCTAAAATTTAAAAATAGAAACATGGAGTTAATCATAGAAGCTGACATCAGTAGCATTTCTGACAACTGTATAACGTCCACTAGACGAGCTGAACGTTCCATAAAATAATCAAATGTGGCTAGGAGGTCTCCTAATTTTGACAAAAAATTAAATGGACGAGATAAGAATCGAACTCATGACCTTTCCCATGCTAAGGGAACGCGCTACCAACTACGCCACACGCCCATTTTATATTCACAATAATTTCACGAATTTCCAAGACAGCACTAGCAGATTTACCAATTTTTTCCGATTTTTTTTTGATCCCGTTTCTCGAGGTTGTTCTTGATGATGGTGATGTATACTTTGTGATCAGCTGGTTGTATTCATCTACAGATGGAATTCCAAAAAATTGACATCGATATCGTGGGCATTTGTTAGCTATAGATAAAAAATGATTCAATTCTTTTCAAAAGGCGAATTCGTTAGTTATTCCATTTTGTCGAGGATTATTGATTCAAGTACCATCCATATTTCTCATTGATAATCCGGTGCAAGAATTCCATTGTACTTAACTCATATGCAATTGCTTCAGCTAAACAATCCAGGCTTATTTTGATCTACAATCATATTCACTTAAATATTAAATTAAATCTATAAATTCGAAAGACAGCTATTTCTAAAATTACATTACAATCATGAGATC
>JAXQKE010000090.1:0-55032 GCA_037042355.1 Candida sp. Y128-05E | reverse complement strand
GTCTAAGGCGGTAGACTTAAGATCTACTGGACAGTGTCCGCGCGAGTTCGAACCTCGCATCCTTCACTATTTTTTTCACATTTTTATGTGAACCAACAAAGTATTAGACCTAATAGAAGCTTTACTTGATGTAAGTCAACTTCAAATATTCATGTAAATTTAGAGGAAGGTGCATGATATTTTGATTTTGATATGGTTTTCGATCTCCAAGGTATTTTTTTTTTTCTTAGGTGCACATTAGATCTATATACAAGTATTTAACTAACCAACTTTGTATCCATTACCCAGATAGCACTTTTAGGATAACTTTAATGGAAAGAATCCCTATGGGTTGAAAGCCCTTTTGAGTGTTTGCTTAGACTTATGTTTCAATTATCTCAAACTTCACCTAAGAAAAAATAAAAAATTAACACATTTTTACAATTTGTTGTTACTATAATTTTGGCTGCAAAATGAATTATACTGTAATGAGTTTTGGTTGTTGCAAAACTTATCTTTATATATTTTATTCAGTTTCTAATACTTTATTCTGGTTCATTTTATTCTGGTTCAACCTATACACTTTATAGATGATTATCAAAAGATTTTAAAGATTTTAAATAATGTCACTTCACTCATCCGATTCTACTCAACTGATGCTTAGTCTTTTTAACGAATCTAACAGCCACCTTTCAAGTATTTCATCGTCGATCATTACCGCCATTACTCCAAACACAGTGCCCGTGGATTTATTCAATATCAATTTGAATCTTTTGCAAGAACATCAAATCCACAACAGATCACAGTTAAGATGCAATGGTTATACTTCGACCAATAACAAATTGGCTTATGATTTAGATTTCCAGTTGCTGCAGAAAATCGTCTTTGTTATGGTTGGTTTGCCCGCTTCAGGGAAATCAACTATTAGCAAACAGTTCAACCAATATTTTAATAAATTTTCTCAGCTAAACTCCAAGATTTATAATGCTGGTGATGTTCGAAGGGACTCTCAGTCGAGCAACGATGCCAACTTCTTCAATCCCAATGACGAAGAAGCCAAGTTAATGCGCGAAAATTACGTCAATATCACTATTGGCAATTTGATCTCCGATTTGAATGAAAATATCATCAATATCGGATTCTTGGATGCGACAAATTCCACGGTTGAACGCCGGACGAGAATGATTGATTTGATTATCGATGACGTTGTCGATCCCACGATTATTCTTATGAATGTTTCCAACAACAACAAACAACAAAGTGATTTTAATATTGCTTGTAAATCCAAGAATGCTGATTACTCAAAAAAGAATTATCACGACTCCATCAATGATTTCAAAGTGAGAATCGATAACTACCTCAAGGCTTACGAACCAATCACCACCAGGGAACTCTTCGGTTATCCCATCAGTCTCTACATTAACTTTGAAAATGGAGGAGAAATATTCGATATCAATCGTTTCGACGACGTGAATGTAAATTTTTTGAATTTAGTAAATCAATTTGTTGGTGATTATGCCGAAAATTTTGGTGACGAATATTTCAAAAGAGTCGATGACTCGATGGGTTTTATTGAAGACTTCAATAATCTTAGTTTGGATTCGGATGTCATTAAACAAAATTTAAAAGCAGAATTGTAAAATTAAAAGTTATGGGTTGTGTTTTGATGTTTATGTTTGGTTTGTTTTAAAGGTTGGCAATTGTATTTGTAGAATGTATTTTAAATAACATTTTTGGGTTTATAGAAAGGTAACTGTTTAGTAATAATAATTGTGTATTATTCGAAAATGGCTGTAGAAACTGTTCCACGTTTTTAGTTGTAACATTCCGTAAATTAAACTATATTTTTAAACATGATGTATAAATTGTAGTTGAAGCCTACTTTTAAAGTTCTTTCACTGAAAAGCATTCACTTCAAGCCTATTTTATACTTAGTGCTCCGCGTATTGCCAGGTGAATTGATGATTTGATATTAAGGTGAATAATGTCGGCAAATTCCGTGATAAATGAATGGAATAAAGGGCGGCCAGTCAACTTTTGAATCAATAACTCTTGTTAAATACGACTGCAGAGATTGAACTGATGGATGCCGCTAAACAAGCGTTAAAGAAGTACCACTCTGATTCCAAAACATTGAATTGTAACCAACCAAGTTCTGAGACAACATAAGCCAAAGTGAACAAGCCACCGGCTAAAACACCAGAAATCACAGGAGATAAAGAGCTCTTTGATTTGAAATAGTATTTGGAAGTGATGAAAACAATTGTCACAGCTATCCACGCATATTGACCTAATCCAAAATCATATTGTTGATATTTTGAACTTACTCCAAATTCAGCAAGGTAACCTTGAGCAACCAAGTAAGTAGCACCATAAAAGGAGAGAGCGGCAGTGATAGCAGCTATGAAATAAGTGATTAAGGACATGTTAATGATGAAAGAAGAAGTTGTTACCACCAAACAGAAGAGATAAAATTCCAAACTGAGACATTGGCACGTGATAAAAATATGTAAAATGACAAAACTTGATGGAAGAGTAGAAGAAGAAGAAGAAGATGCAGTAGATGAAGCTAATACCAATCATATCACAATGATTCAGTCTCCATCATCTCTTTCTGATGGTGAAATTATCTCTACTGTAACTTAATTCTTGACACGGTATAAAAATGTAAGATCTGCTGAGATCTCAACGCCAGATTTAACCATGATTCAATTAAAGCCAAACTAACATCTAAAAGAGGTTGAATTGTGATCTAGGAATCATGTTCATTCAACTAATGTAGTTATCTACCTATCTACTTCGTATCAACCAATTGATTCTATATTTAATTAATTTCTTCTTTTATTACGTAAGCATTCTCTAATGTTGATGAAAATTGTTTACAACCAAGTTGCTATGATCTCTTCCTTCTCTATAACTCTTTTACTATGATCTTAAATCTTATATTAGCATTCACTACTCTCTTGTCACTCGTGTTTGGTCTTGCAGCACAAGATGGTGGTGTAACTACAAGTGTCTCTGCCACAACGGTTTGGTATACCACCACTAGTGGCGGAGCTGTATATACTTTACCTTCGGTTTATTCTCAAACCTTCATGGCTACATATACATCTGCTACCCTGGAAGTACAATCTGGTGGTATATCAGATATTAGCTCCGCCGGAAACATACGAACTTACGACACTACCACTGTTAATGAGGGTAATGCTAATGCCTATTCTGGTCTTTTAGGCCTTGTTGTCTTAGGAGCTGCTCTCCTTTAATTCATAAAATATATGCTGGAAATGGAGAATATGGACAATTCATCGATTGAATTTGTATTAAACAAGTGTGTGATGACTTAAAGATCATCACTCTGTATAGATTTGGGTTTTAGGTTTTAAATATATAACAGTTTGAAGGGTAATTGTAGTAGTTAGGTTCAATTGGACTTGAACCAAAAATGGTTTGAGAGGCATGATTTGGCTTGTTCGTGGTATCAATTTTAAATAGATCCTTCCTTCTTCTCCTTGGTAGAGACAGAATGACAGCTAAAAGTTATGAGAAGTATTGATTTTCTCTTGGAAAAGAGCTAAAAAGTAATCAGTAAGCTGATTATTCAGTATGAATACTGGTGTATAGATTGTATTACATTTGTTATAATTAAAATGATATTCTATATAGATCTATTTCTATTCGGTATAATTATGCATTATTCCAGGTATTTTCTATGGCGTCTTCAAACCTCTAACGAAGTTTGGCCATTAACTAGCTGGAGTGGGATTTTCAGGTGCTTCATTGCTTTCCTCTACAACACTCCACCCCATCTTCTTATTAAGTCTTTCATATTTAGCACGATCACGATCACTGACACTCGGTTTTATATTCGATAAAGCTTGGTTAAAGTCGTCGATGGTTACAGCAATATTGTCGTCACTTGGATCTTCATCTTGATAATACCCAGATTCATCTAGTTCTTGCAATTGTTGACCCTTGAAGAACTTCTTCTTCAATGCTACTACACCTGCCTCCCGTACCAATGACGATAAATCAGCACCGGAGAAGTTACGACACTTCACATCACCGGCAATAGCTTCCAAGTTGACAGATGGGTCCAAAGGTGTATTGTTTGCTTTTACTAATGTTTTCAATATTTCAAACCTTTCAGCTGCAGAAGGTAATTCAATGTACAATGTCTTGTCCAATCTACCTGGTCGTATCATGGCTGGGTCAATCATATCTGGTCTGTTCGTGGCTCCTATCACAAAGACCCCTTTCCTGTCATTTAAACCATCCAATTCTGTCAACAATGTGTTCACGACTCGCGAAGAGGATTCAGATAAAGAGGTATCCCTTCTTGGAACTAATGCATCAAGTTCATCAAAAAAGATAATACAAGGTATTGATGCTTTTGCTCTTTGAAAAACTTGTCTCACTGCTCTTTCAGATTCACCGACGTATTTATTCAATAACTCCGGACCTTTGACAGATATGAAATTAGCTCTGGACTCGTTTGCAACTGCTTTCGCCAACAATGTTTTCCCACAACCTGGTGGTCCCCACATCAAGACACCTGCTGGTGCTGCTATACCCACTTTCAAGTATAATTCTGGTTTTCTTATGGGCTGTACAATACACATATGCAATTCCATTCTGATATTCTTTAAAGCACCAACATGAGCCCAAGAGACATCGGGGACAGTAGCGAACCCTTCTCTTTTCGCAGTTGGTTGGATTGTTGGTAAGGCAGTTAAAAAGTCTTGATAACTAATCGATAAAGGAGCAAGTTGTTCTTGAGACAATGGATCAGGATGTTTGACTAAGAATTTCTGAATAGTTGATAATTGCTCGATGTCTGTTTTCTTCTTGAAGTCTATTTGTAATTCAGTTGAAAGATTATCATCGATTTCCATTGGTGTATCCCCGTCGAGTTGTTCCACCTCACTCAAACCTTCGAATATTCTTTTGATGGCAGTGATACCTGCTGCTGTAACCAAACTTTTTAAATCGGCACCAACGTAACCAGGTGTCATCTTTGCTAGCTCCCAATAATTAAATTCTGATGCATCTTGAAGTTTCATATTGGCTGTCATTGATTTCAAGATGGAGCAACGTTGATTTTCATTGGGTACATTAAGGCATATTTCTCTGTCAAATCTACCCGCTCTTCTAAGTGCAGAATCGAGAGAATCGGGACGATTGGTTGCTCCGATAACGATAACCGGCTTCCCGTCAGTTTTAGCAAATGAAAGTTCGTCCATTAATGTCAACAATTGTGCAACAATTCTTTTTTCCATTTCTCTTTGGGCACCTCCGTCTCTTTTGGGGGTGATTGCGTCAATCTCGTCCATAAATATAATACATGGAGCCAAAGATTTTGCTTCTTCAAAAATCTCTCGCAATTTCTTCTCTGATTCACCAGACATTCCCGAAACAATAGATGGGGCAGATATATTTATGAAAGGAACTTTCAATTCACCCGCGAGGGCGGTGGCTATAGAGGTCTTCCCGCAACCAGGAGGTCCATATAAAAGCACACCTCTTGGAGGTTCCACATTTAAAGCGCCGTAAATTTCCCCATGATGCATTGGTAAACCTACCAATTCCATCAATTCTTTAGTCACAGCTTCCAATCCACCGAGCGATGACAAGTTAGAAGTAGGTGGCAAATGACTGATCTTAGGTTTCTTCTTGGTTACTTTAGACGAATCCTTTGATCTCTTTTTAGTTTTCTTCTCCTCTTCTTCCTGTTTATTGATTTCAACCTCTTCAGGTTTAGGAGAAGCAGTATCCTCAGGAGGTGAAATATTCCACATCTTGACCAAATTTTTATTCAAATCGTTACTATTTACCTCATCCATTAAGTTATCATCATTGGCTTCATCTATGTTATCCTTGATACTGATACTGTCAGTCTCACCTTGTTCCAATTGCTCTGCACTCAATTCGTTTGCTTCATCCTCTTTGATGGCAGCGAGTACAGGCTCTATAGTTTTCAGAAGCGCTGCTTGCTTCATTCTCCTCAACTTGAAATCCTTAAGCTGTACATATTCTATGACCTGTGACATGGTCAAGTTTTTGGCTAATGCAATATGTTCAAAGTTTGTTGGATCATCTTTGCCAATTTGATTTTCTTTAGTTTGTTTATCTAACAAATCAAAGATCAAGTTGTAGACCTTCTGTGTGAGCTGCTTAGTCACTGTTCCAGAGGACACCTTCTTACTACTCATGGTTGTTGGAGATCTTCTACTTCTATAGACCAAATCATGAAAATATAGCGATGAGGATTACGTAATCTCATCTTGATTTTAAAGAGGAAGCCAAACAAACAAACAAAGCGACTACTCTTGATAGTTAGTCACTTCAGTAAGTCAATAGTAGCAGTAATCGTAAGCTCAAGTCAATTCAATTGAAATTGATCATTAACAAAAATTTTAGGGGGGATATTATTTCAACCACAATCCAATTTACTACTACAAGTATTCAATTCACCACAGTGTTGATATGTTACAGCTTTATCTAACCCACATTATTTGTGGCATGTGAATTCAGGAATTAAACTTCCGAGTTAACATCCCCTAAGGATAAGCACAAATCCCTAAAGATCGGTAATGACAATGCAACTTCTCAATAGCCGACCAGGGAATATTAAACCAAATGAACTGGTTCAACTTCTCAGGTGAGGTAGATACATATAGGCTAATATGTAGACCGTCAATGATGTTATTATGATGTTATTTCGAGTTTACTAGAGTTTGTGGCTCGAGAATATGTCTGATTACATCTTCGGATTTCCGTTTCGGGACGAGCATAGCAATCATAAATTTGCAGCCAGTGACGAAGCGCAAACCTTAAACATGTGTGGAAGGTTCGAGAACTGAAAGGTCATATGCACCATTGTCTCAATTGGCATCGAGTAGCAACTTCTAAGGTCCTCCCAGGGGTATAAAAAGGGGTCCAATTGTCGTAAAAAGAAAAGCTTGTATATTATAGATTTAATCGATTTAAATTAATAACAACACAATTACAATGTCTGACGCTGGAAGAAAACATATCTCTGATAAAGTATCGGAAAAAATCACTCCTGATTCCCAAAAATCTACTTTGGAAAAGACTAAGGAAAATGTAACTGGTGCTCTTGACAAGGGTGCCGCTGCTGTCACTCCAGAATCTAACAAATCATTTCCTCAAAAGGTTGCTGACCGTGCTCAAGCTGACTATGACGCTGCTTCAAACAGATTAAAGGCTGACCATGACAAGGCTGCATCTCAATACCAGGCTCGTGAAGCTGACCTTTCTGCTAGAGTCAAGGCTGATGAAGATAAATTATCATCTAGAGTCAAGGCTGACCAAGATAACATCAAACATCAAGAACAAACTTTGGCTGAAACTGCTGGTCAATACGTCGAAGCTGCCAGAGAGCAAGTTGCCAATGCTGCAGAATACGTTTCTAATGTTGTCTCTGGTAAGACAGCTGGTGCTACTGGTACTACCGGTGCTACTACTGGTACTACTGGCGCTTCTTCTGGTGCTCCAGTTGCTGGTTCCACTCCAACTACTACTGCTACTGGTGCTCCAAAACCATAAGTAGGCTAACTAACTAACTAAGTGTATAGATTATTCTTAATAGTATAATATAATATTTATAATTTCTATAATCTGTACCTGATAAGTTTCTAATAATACAAGTAGAGTCTTCCAATAGCCTTGAGGTTACGAGGTAAAATTCTGGGAAATTTTGGATTAAATATGGTAGACTATCAAGAGTACTAATTTCAATTCAAGATAGGCAAGCTATTAACGAACTATAGATATACTGTAAGAATAATTAGTTTTAATTTCCGACTTCTTTTTCACGTGATTTTTTCACTGTAAAATTATGTAATCCGGCTTCATCCCAAAAGAGAAGAGCATCTCTTCAAAGTTATAACCATACTACTGTTTAATTGGAATGGCTAAAAAGACAACTAGACCACAACATCACAATGATGACAGTGACAGAGAGACTGTTCTGAAGCAAAAGATAACACTCCTGGAAGATGAGGATGATTTTGACGATTCTGATGATGATGATGTACAAGCTGATGTCTTTGGGAAGGCAGCTAAGAAAGACGATAGACGTATAATAGAAGAAGAAATCGATAGTGAAGATGAAGAGATCTCTGAAGATGATGAAGATAGGGATTCGGTTTCTGGGGAGGAAGATGATGATGAAGTAAATGAAGATGACGACGATGAAGATGATGAAGAGGTTGATGACGATGAATTGGTTGATAATGCAGCTTCTAAAAAGCTCAAGAAACTTAACAAATTTACACCTGAGCAATTGGAGAAACAACAAAAACGAATCAGAAAGACAGGGGTTTGCTATTTATCCAAAATCCCGCCATATATGCGACCCAGTAAATTGCGATCTGTCATGACAAGGTTCGGAAAGGTTGATCGTTTGTTTTTGAAACCGGAAGATACTAGTGCACATCTGAAACGTGTCAAGTATGGAGGAAACAAGAAAAGGAATTACACTGAAGGTTGGGTTGAGTTTGTTAATAAAAAAGATGCCAAATTGGCCGTTTCCACATTAAATGCTAATACCCTAGGCGGCAAAAAGAATTCATATTATTATGATGATGTTATCAACATCAAGTACCTTTCAGGCTTCAAATGGTTAGACTTGACCCAACAAATAGCTAAAGAAAATGAGGTAAGACAGGCCAAATTAGCTTTGGAATTGTCTCAACAACAGAAATTGAACAAAACCTTCATCAACAATGTCGAGAAATCCAAGGTCATACTGAGGATTGAAAAGAAACGGAAAGAGAAAGATCCAGATACTAAGGAAGACGATAAAGTCAGAAGAAACTTCAAGCAACGTAAGGTCACTAGTACCAGAGCCGACGCTCATGAGACATTAAAAGAAAGATCAAAACCTAATGAGAAGTTGAATGACGTCTTGTCGAAATTATTTTAAAATAATATTTTAACCATTGCATCGTTTATAATCTTACACTAATACTATACATATTATACAAATCAGATCACCCAGCGTGCTATGTTACATTCCTCTCAATTAGTAATCAGTAAACCTTTCGAATTTCTTTCTATAATCTAACAAAAATTGAACCTTCTGTTCCAATTCATGCCTGGTACATTTGAGCTCTTCCATCAACCATTGACTATTTGCAATCTGGTCAGGGGAGAATTGATCTAGAAGGCGATATAACTTGGTCCATTCTTCATCCGACAAATTTTGATTTTTACTTTCTTGCCATAGTTGCTTTTTCAGTGTAGCTGTCTTCCTGCTTGGGATATCTCTGGTTACTTTTATCTTGGGTGTTGATTCAACAAGCGGATAAGCTTGGTTTTTCAAGGGGCTTGAACCTCTAACCGGGTAGTGCTTCAAGGGACTCGATTCTCTAACTGGGTAGTTGTGCTTGTTTTTACTTTCATTGTTAGACTGAGATACTTTTTTTGAAGTAACTGGATTAAAATCCGTAGCATGAGTTTTCGAAACTGGTTTCGATTCAAAGTCAACTTTGGAAGGATAATTAGAGACTGGTTTTGTCTTTGCCAGTATTTGAGCCACGAAATCAGTAATCTTCGAACCTGGTTTCGATTCAAAGTCAACTTTGGAAGTATAATTATAATTAGAAACTGGCCTTGTCTTTACCAGCAGCATTTGAGCCTCGACTTTTCGTATAAGATCTTCATCTGAGATGAATCTTTTCTGTTCATCTGTAAGATCTTCCGAGATGAATCTATTGTGTTCATGTGTGTTCCTTAATTGGTTGACATCTTCGTCAGAGATTCTTTTCTGTACATCTGTGTCGAATTGGTTACGACCATCATCTAATCTTTTCTGTTCCTCTGTGTCGAATTGGTTAAGATCTACATCGACTAATCTTTTGTGTTCGTGTGTGTTTCTTGATTGGTCAACCTCTTCATATAATCTTTTCTGCTCCTCTGTGTTTAATTGGTTGAGATCTTCATCTAATATTTCCTGCTCATCGTCTATTAATCGGTCAACATCTTCATCAAATTTTCTCTGATCGTCTGTAAAAAGCGTATTAAGGACAGGCAGGCGTACTGGTGATATGGGTTCCTTTTCAGCATGTTCAATCTCCTCTAGAGTCGAATTGACCTTCTCGAGAATGGAGGCACGAGAGATATCTGCATCATTCAAATCATCAAAATTAGACCCCAGTCGTCCAGGTGTAGCTCGCTTCGATTCTACATAATCATTGGCTTTCTCTAGTTTATTCTTCTTTTTAGGAGTATCACTATCAAACGGGTGCTTTCTCTTATTATCAACCACCGGACTTGAATTGATCTTATGAATATCTGCAGAAGTATCCTTATTGATACGGGGTGTGCTTTTGTTTGATTGCAAATGTGAAACGTCTAATCTCTTGAACTTCGACGGAGTATCTGGGATAGCAAACTCCTTATTCTTTTCGTCAAAAGAAACCTGAGTGTATTTAATCTTTGCGGGAGAAGAGGCTAGACTATTCCTTCTGTCGGGTGAAACCAATTTGTTATCATCCGAAATAAGTTTAGTACTCTTAACCAATTGATCTTCAGCATCATCGTCATAAGTATTGTTTCTGTGACTATTGGTTGTCTTTCTATTTATGTTTCTTTTTGGAGTGTTTGACCATTTAGGTCTATTTTCATTAGTTCCATTCAAAGGTGCTTTAGAAGTTTGATAAATGTGTCTCTTTTCAGGTGAATCATAATCAGTATCATCAAACTCTTCTTCTGAAGTGAATGTGTGATTGTAGTTGTTATTCATAGTATGTTTAAGTCTAGAGGTATTCCCTCTAAAGAGTATTTGGGTTAAATGTGTCTGTCTGTTTGGGATGGTTTGATGGTTTGCGCGTCTTTTGAAATTTATTTTTAAAGCGGCATTTTTTTAAAATCAAATGGAAACTTTTCTTTCTTTCTCTTTTGTTGATTGTAATAAACCAGTTGATAATCTAATCACTCAGTTAGATCTTTCTTTTGGGTAAAACTAGTAGATAATTTATATAATTTTTCAACCCCTTTTTTTGAATTTTTGAATTTTGACTCTTTAACTCCACACAAGTATGAAACATTTGAATAAGGAAAGAAGAGATATTTTTAAAAATTAGAAATAAGCAACAGTTTGTTTGGAAATATTACATTATGAATGCAAAGGACTGATATTCAAATACTCAATTCATCTTTAACTACTATTCCCTTCTACTACTTCATTTTTCATCTACTACCCCATCTCGTATCTCCATCATCTACACGTGATTATTATAATTACTATAGTTACTAAAACAATAAACCCTTTAATAAGGGAATATAACCCTTGGTAATTATATATCTAATATTCTAATATTCTGTCTAGTATTCTAATATTCTAATACCATCTAATGCCACTTGTTCCTGCTATTAGAATTCCTGCTACTAAACCTGCAACTGCCGCTATTATATTCCTTCATGGCTTAGGTGACTCTGGGGAAGGTTGGTCTTGGTTCCCTCAATTACTTCAACGCTCTAATATAGTCAAAAACTTGGATGAAATTAACTTTGTCTTCCCCAATGCTCCAGAAATCCCCATCACTGCCAATGGTGGGTTCGTTATGCCAGGCTGGTTTGATATTTATCGGTTCCACAGTGCTAAAGCTAAACAGGATGTTAAGGGGTTCTTGAAATCTGTTGATGTGCTTAATGCACTTATTAAAGAGCAAATTGATTTAAACATCCCCCCTGGAAGAGTCATCATTGGTGGTTTCAGTCAGGGTGGAGCTGTATCTGTCGCTACAAGTGCTTTGATCGATACTAAAGTAGGTGGTATCATTGGTTTATCTGCCTTCTGTCCTGTGCAGAAGAAAATTGCTGCTGATTTTAGTGCTGTCAATTTCAATACCCCTGTATTTCAAGGCCATGGCACTGTTGACCCTTTAATTAATTTGGAATGGGCTACACAAACGAGTGACTTTTATCAGAAATTGGGATTTAAAGATTACACATATAAAATGTACCCTGGTGTGGCACATTCAACTAGTGAAGAAGAGTTGGAAGATATCCAAAATTTTATTAATAATATATTAAACAAGTGAGCTTAATTTCATCACCAGATGAAATCAAACTATGAAATTAAATTAATTTAATTTCATAAAGTTTAACTTATCAATTTAAAAGAGCAGTGTGAGCTATACTAATAAACAACATGGTAACCATTTGATCTGTACTAGTTTATTGTATTCAATTAGTTATTAAATTAATCATGTGATTTATATCCAAAAACTCCAACCATATCATCTTTTGCTCCTTGGCTACGAAAGTAGCATTAATTCAGGAAAAAGGAGTCAGAATCTTGGTCTAACAGCAAGTTTGCTTGTAAATTTTTCAATCAAGAAAAATCGGATACATTAAATCATATTATATTTGAATGCTCCATTAGTCGTCACTTATGGTCCCATTTAGACTTATAGTCCCATTTTGAATTACCAACGTTAACTGTTTGATACATTATTGTCGTGATTGTAAACGACTTTGTCGCAAAGTCGGTCACTTGATGAGAACCACGTGTGTACGTAATATGGGCTACTATACGATACAACACAAGTATACGTATTACATATGAGCGTGAACTATTCAAGTAGTTTGAGAGAATATGCGTCTCCACGCCAATTTAGGTGATTGTAGAATATCCTATACACTTGTTGTATTTTTATTCGGACGATTTAAGTTCGAAAGTTTCCAATAAAAATTCCCGGATAGACCGAAACTGAATCCTCGGATTACGCAAATGAATTTTCTCTAATCCCGAATTTAAATCTACCTAGGCCAAAATAAAACATGTCCTAGACGGAAACATTTTTCATTCTAAGCATAATAAATGACGCAGTCTTTTTATCGAACTGGCTGCACTAGATAGGAAGTATCAAACAAGATAAATTAATGTCGCCCTCTCAGTCTAATCGAAGAAATTGTTTGGTCTACCTTGGTCCCAAGATTATAGTTTTCTGTGGGCTAGTGCGAGTAAGTTTTGGTCAAGCCTAGAATGCAATTTGCGACATTTACTTTAAGGGAAATTTGATTTTCGGTCAATTAAGTCGGAATAGAATGAATTGTTTTTAAATTTAATCTCGGAATTAACTCGGTCTAACTCAAATTCAAAACATCCGAACAAAAGTAAAACCACCATATTTTAATATTCTAATATCTATCTAATACCATCTAATGCCACTTATTCCTGCTATTAGAATTCCTGCCACTAAACCTGCAACTGCTGCTATTATATTCCTTCATGGCTTAGGTGACTCTGGTGAAGGTTGGTCTTGGTTCCCTCAATTACTTCAACAGTCGAATATTGTGAAAAACTTGGATCAAGTTAACTTTGTCTTCCCCAATGCTCCAGAAATCCCCATCACTGCAAACGGTGGGTACGTTATGCCAGGCTGGTTTGATATTTATCAATTCGGCAATATTAACGCTAAACAGGACATTAAAGGGTTCTTGAAATCTGTTGATGTCCTCAATTCACTTATTAAGGAACAAACTGATTTGAATATTCCTCCAGAAAGAGTAATCATTGGTGGTTTCAGTCAAGGTGCCGCTGTGTCTCTCGCCACAAGTGCTTTGATCGATACTAAAGTAGGTGGTATCATTGGTTTATCAGGATTCTGTCCTGTGCAGAAGACTATTGCCGCCGATTTTAGTACTGCCAATTTCAATACCCCTGTATTTCAAGGCCATGGTACTGCAGACCCTGTAGTTAATTTGGAATTGGGTACACAAACGAGTCAGTTTTATCAGAAATTGGGTTTTAAAGATTACACTTATAAGACTTACCCTGGTGTGGTACATTCAGCTAGTGAAGAAGAGTTGGAAGATGTCCAGAATTTTATTAATAAAATACTAAACAAGTGAATTCAATTTCATGAAAATTGAATTTATTTATTTAAAATAGAAGTATGAGCTATACTAATAAACAATATCAGTAACCCTTTGCTTAGTATCTCTAGTTAATCATTGTAAATCTGTTGGTTATTATATTGTTCACGTGATTTGTATCCAAAATTAAAACGTACACATTAAATCGGCTATGAATCAAACTGCTGCAACCAGTCAAGTTAATAAACTATGACAGCACCATCTAGTCTACCTTCATTTGTGTCGACGCGTGATGATCTGTCTCTTCTCAATGCTAAACAGAAACGTTATTCTCAACAAGTTGAGAAGGTAATTGATTCTTTCGATTCGTTGGAAGAGTGGGCCGATTACATTGCCTTTTTGTCTAGGCTACAGAAAGCTCTACAGTTAAACGAGCCAAACAATAGTATCACTTGGATTCCGGATTCAGCGCAAATCGCTAGCAAGCTAGCTTTTTGCTTGTCGAGTCAATTGCCCAGTGGTGTACATCAGAAAGCGTTGAAATTATATGAATTGATTCTTGCTCAACTCAGTGAGTCTACTTTTAATCAACAATTGCAAATTTGGCTCCCAGGACTTTTTCCAATCTTCTCATATGCTGCTTTGAGTATAAAACCATTATTAGTATCGCTTTACCAACTTATCATTGCCAAAACTAGTGATCTCAAGTTCATTTGTAAACCATTGGTATTGAGTTTGCTTCCGGGGTTGGAAGACGAAAACTCGGAGGTGTTCCAAGATGTTATGACCCTATTGGAGAAATGCAGACTTAAATTAAACGACGATTCGTTCTTTTGGCAAAATATGTTTATCTCGATTATCAGCAATCCAGAAAAGCGCTTGGGTGCTTTACGATGGTGTGTGAAATACCTACCAACCATGAATAGTTCGAACAAAGATCATGATATACCCAATAATAGAAATGGCGATGATTACAATTTGCTCTCAGATGAGGTTAAATCGTGTTTGCTACCAGAACCAGGACTTATAGTTCGTGCTTTTGCAGTATCTATTGCTTCTAATAATGATATTGTTGCTGTGCGTGGTTATTTTGATCTTTTGCTAACTCATTTACCAATTTCCAGTGTCATATTCAACAATATAATATCTCCAAAAGATAAAGAACTCTTGATTATGTCTTGTGTTAAAATTACTCTTTTAAAAGACATGAGTTTAAACAGACGGGTTTGGAATTATTTACTTGGTCCAGAAAGTGATGATGCAAGTAGATCAAAATACTTTGAAACTAACGCATTAAATGAACTCTATAATGGCTTGATCAAGATGGTTAACGGAAACCTGAAGGAAAAAGTTGACGTGTACAAAATTTCAGTCTCGTTGATTCTGGATAAATGGGAGATATCCAATCTAATTACCGTCAGGCTCTTTTCTCCATTACTTGTTCATTGCTTTGAAAACAAGGAAAATCCAGATTTGATTATTTCAGCTCAAGCGTTTTTTGACGGTATTGAACCAACCTACATATGGCATGATATCAACTTGATGCTCGCATCTGAGGATAAATTGGATCTAGTTCACTTTATTCTCAAGACATTTAACTTCAATGATGAAGAGATGACAACTTTGCATGTACCACTTGGTGTTCTAACTTTATTGCTTCAGCCCATTAATTCGAAACGCATGGACATTTTGAAACTTATGGTCGGAATGCTTCCTACATTGACCAATGATTCACCTGAAGAGAGTATTATAGAGAATTCTGATGGTGTATTACTGCGCATTTTGCAATTCTATGAGCAAAAGATTCATGAACCTAACACTCCTCCTCCATATACATTCGAACAATTATCCGAAATGTTGTTGCAGAATTCTAAACTTTTGTACATTGAGAATTGCACAAACACCTTTGCTGCATCAACAGCAGGGATATTCTGCAGTGTATCACAAATATCACCAAACATGATTTGTGATACAAAGGATATTGTGAAGGCGATTCTAGCCATCCCTATTAATGAAGATAATATTCTCGTCGCTTTGGCAACGACAAAAGTGTTAAGCTTCTTAGAAATTTCTCTGTTTGAGGAGAAACAGAAAGTATTGAAGGTAGTCCTATCAAACTTGTGGTACTCTCTAGTGTCGAGCAACCCCTCTAATTATCAGGTGGAGACTGTGAAAGCGATTTACGATCTTCAAGTCCTATTTCTGGTTAATGAATTGGAAGCAGGTGTATTCGAATTGCTATCTAAAACTACGACTTTGAAAAGGGTCAAGGCTTTTTCCACAATATGGACCCATTCGTCTCTGATTAATGAAGGGGATATGATTTTAATGAGGCCCTTGCAGCTTTTGTTAGATGACCTAAATGGTCAACAATCGGGATTAGTCGGTGCATTTATACGGAATACCATTAAAAGTGGATCTGCTAATAGACTAATAAAGTTGATCACAGATCCACTTTTGAATTTCGATTTTTTCAAAGTAGAGCGACTGGAGGTGGTGCCTATTGATGATCTTGGTCAATTCTCATATCATATGAAATCTATTTCCAATGTAATTGATTCGAATCCAAAATTATTGAAAGAAGTATTCAATAATGAATTGGCTGTTATTGATTCTGCTTCAAAAATAGAAATCTTGAAATCTAATGGTTGGAATGTCTCATCATATAAGTCTTTGATGTTGTCGTTAGTTGACAAATTTTTTCATTTGAAAATACAAGATTCGTTGCTTAACGATGATACAATTTCCGACCAATGGTACCACTCAATATGCGCTTCAATTGATGTTTTGAATGGATTGGTAACAGGGAATGAACCGGACTTTTCACAGAAATTGAACGAGTTGATCCAGGTTTGCTTGTACTATGTTGAGAAACCATATAACTCTGACATCCTTGAACTTGCACAAGAGCAATTCTTGAAATGTATTCTCAACTTCTTGGATATATCTGAGGCATACAATATAAAATTGAACTTGTTCCATGTTCAAGATGACGAAAAAGAAGCTCTCTTCATCAAGTTTTTGATAAAAGGTATAGAGAGAGCAGAGACTTCTGCTCTTCTAGAAAGCTGGCTCGATTTGCTCACCAAATCCTTGTATTTATTCGGCGACTCCATATTTACAGTATTATTAGCATTGAACGATGTATTGGTTCATAAGTTAGATGGATACTTTCATCAAATTGCAGATACAACGAAGATAAATGAGCTCACCGATGTGGAAACCTCAACTAATTACTTAATGACCGGTTTGGAAAATTTGTTGTGTATTAGTCATAGTTACTTACTCACTTCAAGCGTTCAAACGTATAACAAAAATAACTCTGGAAATGATGGATTCTTCGGAAATGTGATTCAAGGTGTTTTTCAGATTGAATCTCCGGCAATTAGAACTTCAGAGCAGAACAAATTGTACTCCATTTTGATTTCGTTCCAAGATGCAGTGAAAGTTTGCTTTGATATATGGAAATGGGCAGATTCCAAGCCGCAGCTGAAATTAGTTGAGTCTGATAGGTCTCTAACTTATATTGCTAATAAGCTCAAGTTTAGAGCCAAGAAGTTGCTTGAAACTCTAATGGAAATGGAAAAGAAAGAGGTTATTGAGAGCTTTGTTCAAATTGATCCACCCCAAAAAACAAGTATTAAGCTATTGAATATTTTAGATGGTGGCCGCTCTCAAGTCACTTTACCTCACATTTTTGATTCCATTCTATCTAGGTGCTACCCACAAATTCTTGAAGAGTCTAAACGTTCATCTTTGAACATTACCATATCTGAAAAAGACTTGTCTAGATTCTTGGTTTCATATTTCCACTCTGTTGATACAGATACTGTATTGGAGATTTTCAATATTACTACACAATTTTTAAAAACGGTTATAGCAAACATAAGCCACTTCCGAACTATCTTACCGGATTGCCTTATTATATCCAAGCTCTTATTTGTAAAGCTTGAATCTTCAAAATTTGCTGAACAGAAAAGGTCTAAGCGTGAACTATCTGATATTCTAGTGAAGCTCTTGGGCTCAATGATGAATAAAGCAAACGGTTCAAGCATTCCAGATACAACATTTGAAGAAACTGATAGCATTCAGGATGTCGCTAACTCGGATAGCTCAGTTATTTTGCAAGATGAGGTTTTAGACGCTTTGACTTTTGCTGTTGCCGATCTTGACTCAATCCTATTGGATCAAGACAGAGTCACTTCTACTATAAATATTATAATTTCCAACTTGATTGTTCCTCAGACCAAAGGAAAGAAAGTGAATGAGATTTCACTTCAAGCAGTCAGCTTGTTAGAGATGACTGGTAAACAATTTCCTACGAAATTGTGGAGACTGGTAGTTAACGACCTTTTCATGAGTAATTCTTTCTTTGAACAAGATTCTACAAGGGTTCGAAGTTGGGATAGCATATTTAGTATCTGGATTTCTGACGAAAACGGAAAGATTGGAGATATGGTATCTAGAATAACACCTGCTCCATCTACATCTCCAACGAACATATTTATGTGGAATGAGGGGTCTGAGATTGATATCAAGATTAATACCATTAAACGATTATCCTATATGATTTTGGTACAACCTGAAGACTACTTTGTTCCAATACTTCGAGATCTCTTTGATCGAATCAAACTTTCAATAAGTGGATCTTGCCCCGCGAAATATAGAACTGAGGTTGCGACACTTTTGAGAGTTGTAACATTAAAATTCAGCGATTTGCAATTACTCCCGTATTGGACTTTTATTACCTATGAATTAGTCTCTATATTTGAGATACTACTAACTAAATCTACGAAAGAAGTATCGATGTTATCTCCTGATGAGACTTCGTTAGTCCTTTACGGATGTAAGTTGTTAGATCAATTACTATTATTAGGTTTTGATGAATTCAACTTATATGAATGGATTTATGTTACGAGCGGACCTGATATTATGGAAGGAACTTTGAAAAGCAAGCTTGTTTCTATAATTGATCAAATTTCCACGAAATATGATTTAACCTTCTTTAAGGATGTACCCTTGCGGCCAGAGCATCCACAGGAAAACGTAAAACCCATATTGTATGGTGTGAAAAATATCAACAACATAACCAAATTGCGGTTGTTTTTTGATTCACTAAGTCTAATCAATTACGAAAGGATGTTTGGTTTGTTCAAGGTTGACAATAACTCTCTTGAGGTGGATGCTTTGAACGATATCCTCATATAGATTATTGATATACATAACCAGTCTAACTAGTCGTAGCTATTATCAATCTCGTAAGATCAAGAAGAGGACCTAAGTTACCTTCTTGTTGGGCAAATCGTGTTCAGCTTCGAGTTTTCTCTTCTGTCCAACCAACACTTCCTCGGTGGAGTTTGGATTCTCACCTGCGACTTTGAGTACTCTTGTATTCTGTTTATCTCCGTTTACCTTCCTAAAGTATGGTTGACATCTCCAATACGGTACTTCCTTGTAGCATCCACCCCAGGATTGTATCTCCCCTTCAGTGATAACATCAACTTCTGCGATATTATCCTGATTATAGATTTCGGCAACTCGCTTTTCCACCTCGACAACAATTGCTTCCCAATCCTCAAATGATGCATGAACGCTTGTTTTACCGATGACTGGTCTCAAATCTTTATTCTCTTCTAAAAATCTATGCAATAATTTAAAGAAATGAGATTTCATTGTATGTCTACTTGCAACACCAGAGCAACCTTTCACAATCTCGAAATATTCACGTAGCATTTTGTCAACTCTAGCAAATTGCTTATCAATGTTATTATCCTTTGTCCAAAAGACTCCTGGATTGTAAAGATTTCCTTCTGCTGACATTACCGCGTCGCAACTTGTGCTTGTAATACATCGCTCTATATCCGCTGGATAAAGAATGTTACCATTGGCAAAAAATACTTGATCTTCTGGCAAGTTATCTCTAAGGTACTTTAGTATCTCCCAATTTGCTAAACCAGTTGCTTGGCCCTTCATATCTCGGGTTCTTCCGTGGATGGTTATGAATTGTGCTCCAGCATTAAGAACCATTTTGGCATATTCCAATGATTTCTCCTTGTCATCGTATATTCTAATCTTAGCAGTTACTGGTATGCTCAAATTCTCGTGTAGGGTGTTTATGAGTTTATGTACATTATCCCAATCATCCATCAAGAATGCCCCATAGTTTCCTTTTCTGGCAATACCTTGTGGACATCCCAAGTTCAAATCAACAGCGTCACACTTGGATTCAACGAATTTAGCTGCCTTCAAGAGTAATTCTGGATCATTAGCACAAAATTGGACAATTAAAGGACGATCCAATTCCTTATCTCCATCCATATCGCTCCACATAGTATCACGATATTTTTCTTCAGTTGAAAACAATCGAGCATGAAACATTGGAGTATAGCAGAGATCTGCTCCGTATCTTCGAGACAATATCCTCCAAGCTAACTCAGAGTGATCCACCATAGGGGCGACAATAGTTTTGGGTTTTCCCAAAGCATTGTACAAATCACGCCCAGATAATTTTGATACAGTCATGTTTTGGTTATGTCTTTTAGTAGTTAAATGGAATATAGATCCTAGTTGTTTTCTAATAGCAAAGTGTTTGCTAGGAATAAACATACTATCAATGGCTTCGTAAATCAAAAGTGTTAAAAATGTGATGAGCTCACGTGATGTTCCAAAATAATTTTGCAGCCAAAATTTTAAAACCAATTTACAAGGGAAATGAGAGATAGGAAAGGGTAGATAGAGTAAGTATGAATTACTCTGAATATCAATTGAAAAAAACTTTTTTTCTTCCTTTTCTTGTGATTTTTGTAATATTGTTGAAATTTTTCATATTACAATTATAATGTTTTAATAAGAGAACTCTATATAATTTTAAAATTGGTTTTTTTTATAATTTGTTATTAATTTACCATAACTAGAAAGTATCTTCTTAACGATACAGTCATTCTCTTATCTCTCCAATGATTTAAATGTGGTTAAATAAGTAATTATTATCTTATTATATACAGGATAATATTCATGAGTCACTTTGATCAAATCTATTTAATCTTCAGAGTCAACAGAGATCTTGAGTTATTCAATTATTCAATTATTCAATTTGACAACATGGTACAGACAGTGTATATAATTGATGTCGAGAGTGGTAACTTGCAATCTTTGGCTAATGCAATTTTGAAAGTTGGTGATTACGATATTGTATTTATCCATAATGAAGAGGAATTCCTTCAACACGAAGCTAAGATTGAAAAGTTAATGTTACCAGGAGTTGGTAATTACGGTCATTTTGTTAATGAGGTCAGAGGAAGAGGTTTAGGTGACCATATATTAAAGTACATTGAGAGCGGTAGAGCCATAATGGGAATTTGTGTTGGGCTTCAAGCGTTATTCAAGTGGTCCGAAGAATCCCCTAATAACTCGGGTCTTAATTTATTAAACTTAAGTTTGAATAAATTCAATAAAAATGATCCTATATTTGTAAAGGAAAAGATTGTCAAATCAGTTCCAGAAATTGGTTGGAATAACATTTATAAGTTCAGTGAGGGTAATTCATTATATGGGATTATTTCAAGCAAAAAGTACTATTTTGTTCACTCATATGCAGCTTTAGTGGATAACCAACAAGACGTTATTGAAAAAGCTAAATCGAATGGATGGAAATTTGCATTCACCAAATATGGATCTGAAGAATTCATTGCAGCAGTGGCCAAGGAAAACGTATTCGCAACCCAATTCCACCCCGAAAAGTCTGGTATTGCTGGTTTAAACGTTATCAAATCGTTCCTTGAAGGTTCCGACTTACCAGCTACTTCAAATTCCAATGAAGCTGACGTTAAAGTTGAACGTACCCTTTCCGGTCTTACCAGAAGAATTATTGCATGTTTGGATGTGCGTTCAAATGATAATGGTGATTTGGTTGTTACCAAAGGGGATCAATATGATGTCAGAGAAAAATCAGACAGTTCAGTAAGAAATCTCGGAAAGCCTGTTGAATTAGCCACTAAATATTATAAGCAAGGTGCGGATGAGATTACATTTTTGAACATTACATCTTTTAGAAACTCGCCCTTGGAAGATTTACCAATGTTGGAAGTGTTGAAGCAAGCGGCAAAAACAATTTTCGTTCCATTGACAGTGGGTGGTGGTATCAAAGATATGACCGATCCTGCAACTGGTAATATTGTTCCAGCAGTTAAAGTGGCTTCATTATATTTCCAATCGGGGGCTGATAAAGTGAGTATTGGATCTGATGCCGTAACTATTGCTGAGAATTATTACCAATCCAACAAAACCAAGACTGGAACGACTTCGATCGAAAGTATTTCCGCTACTTTTGGAAACCAAGCAGTGGTTATTTCCGTCGACCCCAAACGTAAATATCTCAAACTGCCTAATGAAACTACAATGAGTTGTATAAAGATAAACGATTCTGCCAAGTTTGGACCAAATGGCGAAGAGTATTGCTATTACCAGGTTACTTCCCAAGGTGGTAGAAAGGTCCATGAGTTGGGTGCCCTTGAGCTCTGTACTGCCTGTGAAGATCTTGGAGCAGGAGAAATCCTTTTGAATTCCATTGATCATGATGGTACAAATGCCGGGTTTAATATGGAATTGTTAGAACAAATCAAAGCCAAGGTTTCCATACCAGTGATTGCGTCTTCAGGTGCTGGTAATCCTGATCATTTCCGAGAAGTATTTGACTTATCGTGCGGTGTAGACGCTGCTTTGGGTGCTGGTTTATTTCACAGAGGAGAGTATGAAGTAAATGATGTAAAGAAACACTTGCAATCAAAAGGAATGGATGTTCGTTTAGAAGAAACTGAGTTTTTGTAGTTTTCATAGTTTTTATAGAGTAATAGAAAATACTGCGATATATTATGTAGGAATAATTTTACAATCTATAGATATATATATATATATATAACAAATGTGTGATGACAGATAGGGAAGGCATTGAACCTTGTGACAGCCCTACTTCACTACTGCAATGGTCTCCATTCATTGGCAGAGATAGTATCCCTACAGTCTCAACATCTCCCGTTCAATCGAAACTCCCAGAGTTATACAACACTTTACGCAACAATGATAAAGACTGGGCCCCTGTTGCAGCAAACAATCGACCCACGTTGAATAAATTGACCAGCAACAGGTCAATTGAAGAGACACTACAAGAGACATCATTACAGGAGCCTTCCACCAGTTCTCCCGGCAAGCTCAAAGCGCCTTCGCCCAGAAACAGTGTATCGCAACCAAGACCAAGATCAAACTCCAAATCTAGTTTATTTAGGAAACGATCGAAAACACCACCAGTTGATGAGGATGAAGCATTGGAACTCAATTCTTACTTAGCTGAAACGGTGGGTCAAATTAAAATTCCTGAGGTGTTTTTCAAAGAGGGGTTACCATTAATGAAAGTATCCTCAAGCTCCAGGAAGCGAATAAATTTCAAGATTGATGCGACAACATTCAAGTTCTCGTGGAAAACTGCTTTGAAATCGCCATCAACAGCCAACAATAGTACTATTCATCGAATTATTCCGCTGTCTTCGTCAAAAATACATGAATTCTCACTTGATGATGTCAAAACTGTGAGTTTTGGAGCAGATGCTTCTAACTACAGAGAAGAATTATGTCTCTCCGAGGATGTTGAAGAAAAATGGATTACAATCATCTACTACAACTCTAAACAACAAAAACTAAAACAACTACACTTGATTGCAGATACGATTTATGATTACGCTAGATTCAAATCAACTATCAAAAGTCTAAAGAAATTGAGAGAGAGTTTGGCCAGAAACTTTTTTATTGATGTTGGTGATATGGACGAATCAAATCGAAGTTTTATTATTGGTAACTCCAAGCAAATAAAGCAATTCATTTCATTCAATGATATTTTGAAGTATTCAAGCAGTTTGAATATTAATCTAAATCAGAAATATCTAAATACAATATTCAATCAAGTTGCCACAACTGAGCAAGGTTTGACATTTGAAGAATTTCGGCAATTTGTGTCCATATTGAAACTGAGACCAGATATAGCGATGATATTTGATGCACTAACTAAAGGAACCAACCAAATGACCTTTGAGTTCTTCCGTAATTTTATTATCGAGGAGCAGAAAGAGACATTTACGGAGGAGAAAATACTGAAGATTTTCAGGAAATTTAATCGGGGTAACTCCATGGACTATTGGACTGCTGACATATTTAACGACTACTTGCTATCGAAGTATTCTACGCCATTACTTACATTAGGTGATGACTTGGAGTATTTCAATTATCCATTAAACGAATATTTCATTTCGTCATCCCATAATACGTATTTAACGGGAAGACAGGTAGCAGGTGACTCTTCGATTGAAGGTTATATTAAAGCTTTACAGAGAGGATGTAAATGCGTTGAAGTGGATGTATGGGATCCTCCAAATGCACTGGATAGTGAGCCAATCGTTAACCATGGTCGTACATTCACTAGTCCAATTTCGTTTTCTAACGTAATGAAAACAATAAAGAAATATGCTTTTATAACATCACCATATCCAGTGATCGTTAGCCTTGAAATTAACTGTTCAGTTCCTAACCAAAAGAAACTAGTAGTGTTGGCCAAAGAAATTCTTGGTGACAGCTTGGTCCATCAGCCAATAATGGAAGATTCAAATGTGCTACCATCTCCTTTGCAATTAAAATATAGAATCTTGTTGAAGGTCAAAAAGACTAGCAAATTTGCAAACCTAATGGCTGCTGAAGATGGATCATACATTAGCACAACGAGTACAACCAGCACAGCATCAACCCAAAGCGAAGACGGTGATTCAGGAAAAAAGTCTTTTTTAAAACGGAAGCCGCTGAAAATCAAAATTGATGATTGTTTGAGTGATTTAGGAGTATATTTCCAGGGGTTGAAGTTCAGGAATTTTTCGTTACCAGAATCCAAAACATATAACCATTGTTTCTCGTTGAGCGAGAAATCAATGAATTCAATGTTAAAAGATGACATCAAAAGATATTCTGTTGATAAGCATAATCGAAAATATTTTATGAGGATTTACCCTTCAAACATGAGAATGCTGTCCAGCAATTTTATACCATTGAAATACTGGGCTCACGGTGCTCAAATGGTTGCGACTAACTGGCAGACGTATGATTTAGGACAACAGTTAAACGAAGCCATGTTCGAAGGAGTTAAACGACAGGGCTTTTTGTTAAAACCAGTAGAGCTTCGTAAGCCACTATTGCGATCCTTAAAAATCACCAAGATACTACAAGATAAAGTTGACTTGCGTTTCTCAATTACAATAATTAGTGCACATCACCTCCCTATGCCACGAGAGTCGATGCTGGCAACAAACCCCTTCATTTCATTTGAAATCATTGGTGCCGACGAGATACAATGGGACGACCAAGAAATGGCTGCTTGCAGGACACTGATAGTAGCCGAGAATGGATTCAATCCGATTTGGAATCACAAGTTCAGTGGTAGAATCCATGGCAAGACCAATCTTATATTTTTAAGATTTTTGATCAATGCGTCCTCCTCGTCGGAAGAGGACAATGACGTACTTCCATTTGGGATAGTTGTTTGCAAACTATCATACCTTAAGAGTGGGTATCGTTACTTACCTATCTACGATATGTTGGGACAAGAATTGGTATATTCTTCATTATTTGTTAAGATTAATTACGAGAGCACGTGATCTCATCGCTTATTTTTTTTATACTGAAATATTATGGGTTTAATTTGGATATATATATAGAGAGTATAATAGGACAAACATGGGTAAGATAGCTGTCAAAGATAGTAAAGATAGGCAACGTCATAATCCTTTATATAGCGATATTACAACCTCTGGAGGTAATTTAAGATCAACTGCTCGAGGCTCATCTAAATCATCAAAGCAACAAGATGAATACTTGGATGCATCGACATCTAGAAAGATTTTACAATTAGCCAAAGAGCAACAGGATGAGATTAAAGAAGAAGAGAGCAACACTGGATCTACATTTGCCGAAAACTTCAGATCCCAAGTAGAAGATGAAGATGAAGAAGAACCAGACTATTCAGAATCTGAAGAGGAAGAAATAGAGGAATACTACGAGGAAGAAGATGTTGAAGTAAACGAAAATGATGCTGCATTATTTGAAAAGTATTTCCAAGCAAATGCCAATCAAGGTGCTACAGTAAATTTAGCTGACAAAATTCTTGCTAAAATTCAAGAGAAAGAAGAACAAAAACATTTGGAGGAAAATCAAAATATGAGACAACCTGATGCAGTATTGTTACCACCAAAGGTAATTGCTGCGTATGAGAAGATTGGGCAAGTTTTATCAACTTATACTCATGGTAAATTGCCAAAATTATTTAAAGTGTTACCTACTTTGAATAATTGGGAAGATGTGCTCTTCGTTACACAACCAGAAAACTGGACTCCGCATGCCGTCTATGAGGCTACTAAATTGTTTGTATCGAATTTGCAATCCAATGAAGCTCAAAAGTTCGTGGAAAGTGTGTTATTAGAACGTTTTAGAACGTCAATTGAGGATGCTGAAGATCATACGTTGAATTATCATATATATAGAGCCTTGAGAAAGTCTTTATATAAACCTGCTGCATTTTTTAAAGGATTTTTATTTCCTTTAGTTGATTCATTTTGCTCTGTAAGAGAGGCAACCATCGCAGCATCAGTATTGGCAAAAGTTTCCGTGCCTGTTTTACATTCATCAGTAGCATTGAATCAATTGGTTCAAAGAGATTTCCATCCATCAACCACAGTTTTCATACGAGTTTTAATAGAAAAGAAATATGCATTGCCATACCAAACATTAGATGAGTTGGTATTCTATTTCATGCGTTTCAGAAATGCAGCCCAACTGAATTTAGATTCGATGGATATTGAAGATCACTCGCAAAAGAATGAAGAACCCAAATTACCAGTTGTGTGGCACAAAGCATTCTTAGCGTTTGCACAACGTTATAAGAATGACATAACTGATGATCAACGTGATTTCTTGTTAGAAACATGTAGACAAAGATTCCATCACGGTATCGGTCCAGAAATTCGAAGGGAATTGTTGGCTGGGAAGCCAAGGTTGACTGCTGACATGTCAGCCTGAAAAATTTGCATTGATAAGTCGGAGAAATTGAAAGGCACTTCTATAGCATTATATAATAATAATATATATTGAACGAAGATCTAGTAATTAACATTTCTACATTGGTTCTTTTCCTTGCATCTGAGCATAATTTGTCAAAATCAGCATAGAGTGAAAAATAACTCTGGACAACTCCAATTATAGTTAACGCAACTCAACTACCTATCCATAACCCAGCCAAGCTTCCCTTCCAAGGAGAGTAGAAGGATAAGTAAATGGATAGAGGCAAACCAACAACATAATAAGAAAGTAGATTTACAATACCTCCAATTTTTGTTTGGCCTTGTCCCCTCAAGCAACCAGCTGAATTGGCATTGATTGCATCCGAGAACTGTGAGAGAGCAACAAACGACATGATCCCACTTACAGTTTCAATGACTTCTACAACCGATGCTCTTCGCTTGGCATTGGAATGCGTGAACTGATGTGATCTATTATCCATCGTTGGAGTGCTGGGCAAGAAGAAAAGATGATGAATTGACCATCGTATATATTGTTATATATTGTATTTTATATAGACTTAGGACGATGTGTTTAATTAACATAGAGTTTATGCAATGTTAAATACGTAAAATTACTAAAAACGGAAGTCGTACCAGGAGTTCAATGGTTGTGTCATCTAGATAGTCATCTAGATAACAGCACCAAAAACTGGGTAGGTTCTCAATTCGATATCCTATATCGTTCATTCAACATATCCTGACTAAAACGGATCTTCAATAAGTTTGACTCTTTGGTGCATGTCAGACACGCCTATCTCAAACACATTGTCGATTGTTTGACTCTTTGGTGCAAGTCAGGCACGCCTATATCTCACGAATGATTAAAAGTAGGAGCTGTCAACTACTGTTCAATATTTGACAATAATTGGGCCAAGCATCGTTTAGTAGCAACATCATCTTGTAATATACCACTAAATGTACCATCTCTCAATGGTTCTGGCAAGATAGATGCCAATGCTTTCCTAGCCTCTAAATTATCTGATAAACGCATATAGCACCTCACGACATGTTTGAGCAACCTACCGGAACTATTATTTGGAGGATTGGAAAGTTGGCTTGATAATTGTTCAATCATTTTACTCAAGACATTAGCAACGGTGTGAAATCTTTCATAAGTAGTGCAAATGTAAGTCAAACCTTGATCGTCGAGTAGAATCTTCTGCAAAATGAAAATTGCTACAGTCTTTGAAAGTTCTGAAGAAATTTCCATGATATTCAAACATAATGGCACGATTTCGGTAGTCAACAAAAAGTTTATGACCTCTGGAGTGTCATTCTTGACCAATGCACCAATTACACCTAAACTGGTCAATCTCAAGTATTCAAACGACCTTTGTCTAGAATTTGTTGATAAAAAGGGATACAAATACAAAGGTAAATTGGCTGACAAAAATAGGTTCCTCGTCTGAACATTAGATGCTACGCATTGTAATAATGCCAAAGCATTACAGACCCGGTTTGATATTGACGCCGTCAAAACTGGTGGATTGAGATATGGATAGACGCTGATAATTTCCTCCAATAAGACCGTCATCACCCCGAAACTATTCCACAAAACAAGTGCTAAATCATCATATTGTTCCCTTTTCTTTCCAAGTTCTAATAGTGCTCGTTCTCTGCTAGTGCCATTGACCAATTCAGATATCCATTGGTAGATAGATTCATCATTTAACGCTTTCTTACCGTCAGTGGAAGCATCAGAGGGTACAACTGCATTTTGCATCTGTTGGATATTCAACGGAGGTTGTTGCTGTTGTTGCTGCTGAGGTTGAATGCCATACATGGTTGATTCGTTGATGGTTGTAAAATCTTGTGGTTAAATTTCGCGCCCAAATATTTTTGTTGATGATTTTCAACAGAAATTTTGAATCAAATCAAAACACAAAAAAGTTTGATTTTAAACAGGAGAAAACTTACAAAACTAATTGATAATATCTTTTATTTAATCTATATTCTACATGTAATAATACATAGTCTTTTCTTTTTTAATAGTAAGTTTTAAAATTTTTTAAAATTTGGTTAAGCGATTAAGATGCATCGATTCATATTTATGGAGCTGCACTTGATCAATTGTCTAATGTAACTATGTTATAGTCTAGTCCAAGATCAATTCATCCATCAATGTCCTCGTACTTTTCCTCTCTTTCCTCTACTTTGTCTTCGTCTTCGATTTTGACCCCTCCACTAACAGAAAATTGGCCACCAGCTCCAATCATCACTATGTCTTGGTTCTTTGTGGCCGTATTGAAGATTCTTGTGGGAATTTCAACATCCTCATCTAGAGGACCTAAACCTGGTCCATAAGTATCGGCAAAACCCCAAGCGTATACGACACCATCATCAGTGACAGCAAACGAATGATGAGATCCAGTTCCAATAGTTTTAATTTTAATTTTACTTTCCTCAGATACAAAAACAAGTTTTGTAGGGATTGGAACCGATCTTGGTTTACCATGGGCATCTTTAAATGTGCCTTTTGGAAGTTTGTCACCAGCAATACCAATTTCTTTCATATCATATCTTCCCCAAGCATACACATCACCAGATTTGGTTAAACCAAGAGTGTGATGTTCACCTGCAACAATTTCAGTGAGTTCCTTGTCACACAAGCTTTCAATTCTGGTGGGCTTCGTTATCAAAGAACCATCTTCAAGTTCACCGTTTGAATCTGTCAATGCACATTGACCAAATTGATTCAAACCCCAAGCAAAAACTTGATCATTTTGATCAATGGCAAAGCAATGGAAGTCACCACTGGCAATATATTTGATGTCATATAAACCAAATTGCTGAGGTTCCAACCCACGGAATCTATGTCTATCAAGCACTCTACGACCTAATTGAAATTGTTGACCGTTACCCCAGGCGTATACAACTCCTTTAGTATCAAGGGCTAAAAAGTGATCTTTACCTCTCACAATTTGAGTGATATTTTTCAATTCTTTTATTTCTAATGGTGTCTTCTGTAATTTTATTTCGTCTCTTAAGAAACCTAAAAGACCTTCATTACAACGAAATGATCCCCACGCAAAAACTTTACCATCATCATACAATACAGCACTGGCATTATCAGATGCTGCAAGCGAAACGATCTTGCCCTCTTTATTCAATCCCTCAACTAATCCAGGTGTAGACTCTGCTTCATTCAAATCTCCATCTTCATCGTCATCATCATCATCGTTCATACTTTTCAAGTTCTCTTTCGCCTTGGAAGTATCCCTACCTAATGCCCCACCGTCATTAGTTCCCCATGACCACAATCTGTTGTTGCTATCTAATGCTATAGTATGCATTCCACCAACTGCAAAATCAACAATCAGGGCACCATCAAGCTTTTCTTTAGTCAAGAACGGATTTAACCTTGGTCTCTTGACTTCTTTTGTGCTTGCAGCAGGTCCTAAACCTAACTCACACATGGACCCTGATCCCCAAACAAAAACGTTTAGTTCAACAGACTTGGCCGATGGGACTTGGTTGATATTGGGTAATCTTGAATATGAGTTCAACACATCGGAAGAAGTAGTTGTTGATTTCAATCTCTTTCCAACAACACCATTTGCTTTCCCATTGAGCTTTCTTTTTCTTTCTAACGCAACCATTGGTGAATAAATTATATAGTTATGTGTTTGCCGTTTAATGATCCATTTTGCTATGGGTCCGATTTGAAAAATAAAGGGAGACAATGTCGCAAGAATGCGACATTTTATTTTAATAGTAATAGTATATATTAATACTACGGGTATTCTATATAGTTTCTTAGGTATTTAAAGGGTTATGGTCAGCATTATACCTTTTACCTCTTTTATGACCCCATTTGTTTTTAGATTCGAATAAAACACGAACTCCACTTTGCAACAAGTATCCAAAGGAACCAATTGCTCTGAAAAGAGCGAGTATTGCCACCATCCACAAGATGAATGCCAAATATACATTAGACTTGGTTTCTCCAGGTCCATATACTTGAAGCATTGTCATAATAAATATCAAATTTGCAAGCATCCAGATTAAAACGACTTTCGTTCTAACGTTCTTAGCATAGTCCTCACCATCCATTTGTGGCTTTTCAGTGTGTGGGGATGCCACTTTCATGTTAGCACGCTTAGCACGAATATTGTATAATGTTTCAAGGTACACTTCATCTATGTTCACGTCAACAACAACAGCTTCGAACTCTCCTTTGTCATTCTTTTCAATAATATATTGATTTGATTTATCTTCCTTTGGATTGTTATCACCTTTCGTACCCCATGATACATCATGGGTATTACAGAAGGCAAAAATCTGCAAGGTGCAGGTATAAGAAGGAATCATCAAAAAGTATTGAACTGAACAAGTTACAATGTGCCAAGGATCAAGATATAGGATCGACATCAACGCGTACAACCCATACGTAGACAACAAGGAAACCACAATACTAACAAACACATACGTGGAGCCACCCTCGACTCCGAATTGACTGATTGCATTAAAGACAAAATAGAAACCAACAATCAAAGCATACAACGCACAAAGTGTTAACAAAAGAATCAATGTTTTGAAAATGTTCTTCGAGGCCTGAGGTCTATTTCCAATCGAGACAATGAAAAGTGAAGTTAAGACACAAATGCATAGATAATTGAACAAGGTGAAGATCCAAAAACCACCTTTCTCTCCCAAGCCTTTTTCCACAGTCAATGAACCTGTCAAAAAATAGAATGTTAAGTAAAAATTACTCAATGAAAAGAATGAAAACACAAGTGAAACAAATTGGTACAAAAATTCCACATGTAACCAGAACTTTCTCAAGTAAGAATGATCGGTACCCCAAATCTTGCTGAAATTACGGAGCGAATACAAAGCAGCAAAAAATGCACCATTCATCCAACGTCTTCTTTGCGACAAAAATTCCGCTATGGTCTCTGGAACATCCGTCTCACCAGTTGCCAGTTTTACAAACTTCAATACCCAATTATCACCACGTTTAGCAAGCAATTCCCAACATAATATACGATCTTCAGCTAGATACATATTTGCTTCAAAAAAGTTTGTCTTACTATTGTCACTTGAAGTCTTATTATTGCTCAACAAATCCTCACCCTTGAAATATGAAGCTAAAGGTCCAGTTCCATCCTCGTGGTTCTTTAAAGCAATATACCTATAAGCGGAAAGCGCACCTGGAAGAACAGAAATATACCCAAAGAGGGACTCCAATGGCTTATCGAGGATATTAGACATTTTGTACTCAAAATTCTGAGAAGCCACTAATGGATTGGTTAAGTTAATCCAACCTTTCCCTTTCATGGCCTTAATTTCTCCTGCAGCACCTGCGACATTGGAATCTCTGTCAAATGCTTTCCACAAATTATAGATCGCATGATTATCTGGCTTTGTTCCAACATCTAGCAAAATTACGACATTTGGATCCAAAATGGGGCAAAAAGCATTAAATAACCACCTATGTGAGTTTATTTTCTTTTGGTTATTCTCCTTCAAACAAAACAATACTTGAACTGGAGTTAAATTTTTCTCGTCCCCTTTAAATTTCAAGTTTTCATCAATTGAAATTTGGGTTGTGTATTCGAATAAATGTGCATTCACCTTTTTATTATTCACATATGGTCTTGCAAGGTTATCTTGGTAACAACCTGTTGCAGTCAACATTTGAAGAACTGATTCATTTACTTTATTTCTACCATCAGCAACTATGATGACCTGGACTTTCTTCCAAGCGTCTTTACCCCAAATAGAAGATTTGTGTCTAGAACACAAATGAGCAATATTTTTCATTACCCCATGCATTGTACGAGCGAAAGAAATTTGGTCTTCATTATACATCGTTATACAAATAACGATTTCCGTTTCCCTACCGTACTTTGCTGCCCTAAGACTGAAATCTTCATTCATAAAATCATCTGGTTCCGAAGTACATGCAGTGTATGTCATGTTTGTGAATTCGCCAAATGGGGACTCGGTTCTTGAAAGCACTTTTTTGAGTTCATCTGGAATTGGGTTCTCAAGGACCAAATTTCCCGTTTTATTCCCGACTAATCGAACTTTTCTTTTGGTTATCGTTTTTTCCCGGTTTGGCACAAATCCATTAATGTTATTCATCATATTTCCATCGATTGAAGCACCGAAATAATCGTTTGAATTAGCTTCCTCTGAGATGTAAGAGGACCCACTATAAGCAGTAGACTCCGAATATACCGACTGATGCTCAAATTCCTTTTGGTAAGAATCGTATTCATAGCTGTCTCTTTTTCCATTTGTAAGTGTAGAATTATCGTCATGTGGGTTCGCCTCTGCAAAAGTTTCTGGTGAAAAAATTGGTTTAGGAGGTTCTAAAAACCGTTCACTGCTTCCGCTCATGACAGAACTTTTACCACCTTGTAGGGATCTCCTTGGCGACCCATTTGACCCATCGTCGACTGGATCGTCGTTGTGATAAAAAGTGACCTCAGTTTCCCTTTGGCGCTTTGGTGACTCTTGGATAGTAGCAGCTGCTCGTTGCGTTTTGGGTGAACCTTCCAGACCATATCTTAAGTTGGGAGCCTTTTGCAAATTGCCCTTGGGCGCTGCGTTGTTAACTCTTGCGGTACTTCTTGTGAAGATGTTTGGTGATTGCCTAGTAGTGGGTGTTTGTTGTTGGCTAACATGAAAACCTATGAATTCATCGTCATCGCTTTCCCCGTCTAGTTGATGATATCGTCTGGGAGAAGTTCTATCACTTGTAAATGCAGCATTGGGTAACATAGGTTCGCTTTCTTTGAATGGATTTTCGTCCTCATCGTCAAAGGGGTTCATCGTTTCCAATTACCAGTTTACTAAGAACTCGATAAAGAAACAACTGTCAACTTTTACATTTGAATATTAGTATGAGGAATTGGTTTGTTTATTTGTTGTTGATTTGTCCCAATTAGGAAGTCGGATCTTACGCACCGAGAAATTGAAATATACAATAATTGAGAAACCCAGACGGAACTATGGGCTAGAATGATTGGTGGTCTTCAGGTATTCGTCGAGTGCCTTCTTTAGGTTTTTATTTGGATAGCAGTCAGCTTTATTGACCTTCTGTCTGGTGAATGGATCCGTAGGATTTCTCAGTAATGCATCCATTAGAACACTTTTTTCATAACTAATCCCTGACGGAGAGACTACTGGGTCATGCATTAATTGGAAAGTAATTGGACATGTCAAATGCTCTGGAGGCTCTTCCTCGTTGATAACCATTGCATGGTTATAACTGTTTTTGAATACCTGGATCATATCTTTAGTATTTTGCACATGCTCAACCGCCAAAGCAGAGAGTCTGTAGTCCTTTTGTTCCTTCGGGAGATCCTTGTGATCCATCAGGGAAATTTGTTCGTGGTAATCTTGTTCTAGCAAAGTCATGACTTTCGAAAACAATCTATTAGAATTGACAATCTTTTCGTCAATCTTAACTTTGTCTAACTGCCTTCGAACTCTAAATATATCGAGGTATATGTCCTGTGGTTTCAGAAAACTTTTCTGCTTTTTCGTATTCTCCATTGATAGCTTGTAAGCATCTTTAAGAAACTTCAATCCCTTCTCTGGTTTATTCGTCGCATCAGCATGGTATAAACCCAAATAGTAGGCAGCATCGTAATTGTCCTTATCTAACAGTATAGCTTTGTTGCAATCTTGAAGTATTTTCTTCCACTGCTGACTGGTAACATCGCCCAATGATTGATTGTGTTTGAAGTATGCTTTTGCTCGTGCTGAATATAATACGGATGAATTTACATCATTTTTGATTGCCAACGTGTAGAAATTGATGGCTCTGGTGTATTCTTCATGAATCATGGCTTCATCGGCCTTCTCTTTGTATTCTTTACTCAGCATTCCTCTTTTACTGTCAGAACTAATTTACAAGTAGATTATCTCATAATGAAAAAAATCAGCTGCTGTCATATTCAAACAGTTGATGGACAACGACACAACAGATGGAGATACCAACAATAGGAGTACAGGGACTCAGTCTCAGGTAGCTAGTGTTGGCTTCAACACTTTAAAGAAATGGGATACCTCCAGCACCCAACAATCAGACTTCAGTACAACATCTAACAAAACAAGCAAGTTGAGTAGACTATTCACAAGAAATAGATCGTCTACGAATATAAATCCGCTGGCGGAGCTCAATCAGGCACGAAACAATAGTGAAGACGAATCCACTGACACAGCTTCCACCATTGAGTCAAAGCGATCGTCCAAGTTTCGATTTCCACTTACTAAAATAAAGGTGTCAAACAAAGGAAACAAACCAGATTTAACAATACAAACATCTGGTCATCATAGCTTGAGACTGAGTAAGAAGATAGGATCCTCAACTGATGAAACTACCCCCGGTTTGCGACGTGATTCCATAAGCTCTCCCAGTTCAACCCTACACAATTTCTTCCATAGGACACATAGTAATAGCCAACCAACTGTGGATCTGACCAATGGCAATAAAGATGATGTACCAGTTTCAAAAAGAGTGACAGTAGGGCTATCTTCAGGCAATTCAAATTCTGTAATTACTGATTTGAATTTTGCGCTGGTTTATAAGTTTACTAACACTGATTATTCAATAGATGAGATCGAGGGCCCTGGAGACCATACTTCTATTCTAGATATACATAAAAAGCTACTCATCCCGACAGATCAATATCTCCTGAACAAATTGAGCCAACGACAATTATCTTCAAGCCAGGATATAGGTTTGGGAATAACCAACGAATCACATGAACCGGATTCTCAGAGAAGACTGCAAGAAATGGGTAAGTCTAACCTTAGCTTTTTTGCCAATTTAATGGATATCACAAGACCTATTTATTTGAAATCACAGGAACGTCGGATGCAGAACGGCCTGAAACAAATATATCTTGGTTACACAATTGAAGATATTGCTAATTATATCAATTTCAACTACTTCAATGGATCCAACCTGACACTGTCTGATTTGGAGGTAACATCACCTTCAAGGAAACTAAGGATGAAGCCCAAATCTACACCACGAACATATTCCCCCAACCCTTTGGCACCAAGTGAAGGTCAACAATCTGGTGCTGTAAACTTTGATGATTACAAGCTACGTGAAATCTCACAAGATTTAGCTGCGTACTTTTGTAGAGGTTTGACAATCCTTCGCACAGACTTTGAGCAGCTAGTCTTCAAACCTGACCTGCAAATGCAACCAAGCAAAATATCTGCTGGTAGTATTATCAATGATTGGATGAAAATAATTGAAATCTGGGATTACTTTAATGTAAATATTAGATATTTCCTACTTGCGTGCTTCCAGCCATTACAGAAACACTTTCATGAAACATCAGTAACAGAAAACACGAATAGTATTGAGATAGAATCGATTTTATTAGTTTCTTTCAGGGATTCAATACTCCAGCCATATTTGATTAAAAGAGTTACTCGCTTCCGAGAAGTGAGTGAAATATTTGTCCTGAATGAAGAGAAGAAAGAACTAGTTGAGAATCCAAAACTATTAAATAAAATAATTGAGTGTTTAGGGGTTACAAACTCCATCGCCTCATCAGACGGATCTGCCGATGATGGACCAATATCAGAATTATTCGCCAAAACCCTCGAATTGCTGTTACAACTCAGATCTTTTCGTGTATGTTAATAGAGGGACGACGGAGACTACTTTTGGTATGGACAATGCGTTTCTATAATTGTTTATTTTAGTTATTGTAAATAATTCTTAGAAAATGTTAAAATGTGCTGGACAGATTTTCCAAAGTGTGAAGCGCGAAGTAGTACCATATTATATGAATAGCACTCTTTATAGACTCTGCCGCCACTACTCTGCAAACATGACACGCTTGCCGTTCAAAGAAGTTGAGAAAGGACGAGAAGCTTATACTGCTGCCGAATCTTTCAAACTCACTCAATGCCCAAACCCCAATTGGCAAGTAGGACAGGGAGCTAATGATGATGATTGGAAAAAACACAAAAAGTTGGCGATTGATCCTTATGCAGAAGGCAGAACACCGAACAATAACTACAAAACTTTGATTGGTGCTATCACCCCAAGACCAGTTGGATTTGTGTCGACGATTAGTGCTGATGGAATCAGGAATTTGGCACCTTTTTCTTACTTTCAAGTAGTCAATAGCGACCCACCTATTTTCACTTTGGGACTTTCCCAAGGTCAAGGTATTCCTAAGGATTCACTTCGAAATATATTAGAAACCAGAGAGTTGACTATAAATATAATTAGTGAATGGTTTATCGAAGCAGCAAATGTAACTTCAACAAATGCACCATATGAAGTAGATGAATGGAAATTATCTGGATTGACCCCGCAACCATCAGTAATGGTGGGTCCTCCGCACGTTGCAGAGTCAGCCTTCTCTATAGAAGCTAAATTGATACACCATCATGACTGGAATTCAAAGACTAACAAAGATAAGGTCACTGGCACATTATTAATCTTAGAAGGGATACAGTTTCATATCAGAGAAGACGTGCTCAATCAGGATGACTCCACAATTGATATGGCAAAGTTGAAACCCATTGCAAGATTAGGAGGAATAACATACGGCAAAGTTACAAGTGGCTTTGAATTACCACGACCTGATTACCTGGGCTTAAAAGAGCAGTATGAGAAGGATCATTCTAACTAATATATATATATTTATAGAAACATCTAGTTCTGATGACTAGCGATTGCATTCTTGTGGATCCTAATAAAAAAGGTATTTAGTCAATTGCAAAACTTGCCTACTCTAGTAACCCGATTCTGCAACAATTAGAAAGAGAAAGGTCTTTTTTTAAAGGGAAGCATAAATTCTCTATAATTTTATGAAATGTAGGTACGTCAAGTATAGAACTAATAAATAAGAACAGAAAATAAATAACCAGTATTGAATAAAAGGATAATATTTATTGATATGAGTATTATTATCGACACTAGAAAATAGGAGACAATAAAATACAAACAACACAGTAGTACAATATAAGGGAAGTTACAATCTTGTTCCCAGGATAGTAAGCCAAAATACAATACATGTAAGATTTCAGAAAGGGAACAGAATCCGCACAGCATAACCTGGGCACTCCTGAATCATAGCCATCAACTACATCCTTTGAGCGCCCCCTCAACCAAGTACAAGAACGCACAATATTAATCTAATATAAATGATAGAAGCGCTACTGGTATGTGAAATTGTACAAACAAAACTGAACTATAAGTCTATAGGAAAACTACATTTTCACAAGTATACACATACCTAATGCATTCACGTATTACTTCTACAAAAATCAATACTACTAATCCTACTGTAGTTCATTACAAATACTATACAATAAGCCTTCTATTTAAAGAACTAAGCTTGAAGATACCTCCAGCAACACTTAAATCGATATAACAGTGACAATATGAACATAGATAACCAAAATATCAAAATATCAATATTCAACAAATATGATAGAACCTCCCTTCAGATATTTTATTCCAGGTTAACGAATCTCATTAACCCCTTTACGTGTATAAAGTGTTCCATAATATCTAAAAGGTCCAAACAAACTACCCTCAACAGCCCCATTCCATACTGACAGTCCTAACCTGTAATCTATCTAAACACATATATTCGATACACCAGAGATTCTAATACTTTTCTTGTGTACTTACAAATGTTCATTAGCAGCGTAATCCTAAATCGAACGCGAACTTAAATTGGACAAGATTATCGGGTATGATTGTGAGAAGACAAATGTGATTGAATCAATGGAGCAATGTTCACTTCGTTCCATTTTCCCTAGTGAATAAAAGTTTCAAGAGAAGCTCCTTCTTCAGAGAATAAAGCAATACAATCCAAGCTGATATCATAACCTACTTATTAATATTTCAAGGAAAGCATGATAAGAACTAAGAATACAAAACCTCGTTACCTGTATACTACTCCATGATAGATCCTTCATAATCATTCTATAAATTCTATGGAAACATCAGCAGTAATGCGTGACACTTACTCCCAACCAACCTCCATTAGCAATATTTGTCTACGAGGATTATCAACTAGAAAGTCGTACCCTATTGCATTTATCTTATATGTAAACGTTAATAAGATTACTATACACTGTCGACTTGTTTACGAACTTCTCTCAACCATGTAATTGCATTCAAGTAGACTAAGAGACTTAGTTGGGTACCTGGAGTCAACATTGTACATTTTCAAAAGCTCACTCTCTCGTTACAGATCATACACTTATCAGAAACATACCTCTTTTGGTGCTTATTATATTGACATTATTACACGCTTCTACTGGTAAAATTTTCATTACTTAAAACTTCAACTACTTAAACAATCTCAACAATATTAAGCCTCATAAAAAAATCCCATTTAAGATCCACGATAATCAAATGGTGCTATGTACATTTAAGTAATCAACAGCGAATAAATAAATCTAAGTTAGATTCAAATCAATGTAATATATCTAGCGATGAAACCTAAGAAAGATTGAGACATATTTATTTTTCTTCATCCTTCATACGTTTATTTAAAGAAGATAGTCACACTTACAGACATACAAGCCTGATGTAGTTTTACCGTAACTGGTTCAGGTAGTTAGGCACAAATTGCTGCTAGGTGTAAAACACAATTAATTAAAAATAGTCCAAAGTTTTCTATCTATTCTACAATTCTACGACTGTTCCCAAGAATAGGTTAATAGAATTAATTGGTGGGAACTTGAATTCTTTATCGTTGTTCCCACTCATAGGTTATCGGTGCTAGACACTTACAGCAGTATGCTGATTATAGCTATAGAGTATTTTCATAGTGATTTATAGCTGATGATATCATATTAAACTTGCATACTACTTCCCATCTTCCACAATTAGTATATAATTCAAATAGGATATTGTCAATCTCTAAGGCATCTTCTGAATACACAGATTCGAGGGGCAAAAGTCTAATTTGTTCTCATATATCATTCGAAAGAAGTGATTAGTTACGACTTGAATGGTGAACTAGCTAACTTATTTTCGTGAAGTCTCTTTTAATTTAGAATACATTTAGTTATGGATTTGTGTCCTGGTTATTTGGGTCTCTCTGAAGTTCATTATATTTTCCTAAGATTTAGAGTATGCAAGCATTTGTAGTTCATGTTGGTATCAATTATAAACAGAGTACATTTTGTTTTGCCTTCTTATTCTGTTATCTATTTGGAGTAGTGTTAATGTACATGGTTCAGGTGTTTTTTTAATCCAACGGATTAAAATATATTATACTTGGGTTGTTTAAGGTTTTCTAAACTATTAGTTACGGAAGATTCCGATTATTTAATCTTAGTGCTAGACATCTAGAATATCACACGTATACCCCATTGGTTTTACATTGTAAGGGGTGATCAGTCGGGTATGAGACATTTATGTTTAATATTGAGAGGTGTAAAGGGTCTTTGTAATTGTCAGACACTATATTTGATCAGAATCCAATAGGTGAGATGTTTGTAATATATGAAAGAGTTGAGAATGCCAGGCCTAGAGTTTGAGTGATTCAACGTTATGAGATTGTTGTTTGGAAGATAGACAAAATTTGCAAATGTCATATAGGTTAATACATAGACTGTAGATACCAATTCTGAATTTGTCTTAAATCAGTATATACTTCATTTATTTTTATCAATTTTGTTGCAAGCCAAATCAGACAGATGAACATTTATATCCACAAATGCTACAACATTAATGGGTTATAGCGGTTCATACATATCGGTTACAAACTCAAAAATTTTATATTATAATAATTCAAAAAATGTTATAAACTTAGATTTTAGTGACTAATACACTCTAGTTGAAGTAGCAAATCTATTTAAGATCTAAGAAATATTTTATACAATAGTGTATCCTATCAGATTGTGGAATAAAAATAGGAAGATAGGGTCGTATTAAGATTATTTACAACTATCACCTTATCTGGTAGCTCCACAACGTAGTCCATTCAGCGAAACGTGTATCTTCATCAAGAAAATACTGCCGAACGGCTAATCGGACATGGAGAGCAAAATCTTATATAGGCCAATTATAGGTTTGATACAAAATGATTGGGAATACCGATTCTGAGCATGAGAATGTCAAAATTGTGGCACTGTAATAGAATCGCAAGACGTTTAATGCAGCATATAACCTTGCCAAACAATATCATTAGATAATATTCAGCGGCAACTAAGCTAGGAAGAATTGCAAAGGAACCTTTTTAAAGAGTCTTTCTATTGGGCATATGGCTTCACTTGTTAGAATTCGATTGAGCCCTGTAAGTTAATAAACGGAGCGAGTTGGTATTATCTGCAAATTGGCACAAGGATTACTCCTTTCACTCTGGAGTCATTTTACTGTAGTAATGCAAGGCGTTCTTGTTCCAAATCTTTATATTCATTTCTTTGGTTTTCTACTTCTTCGCGAACTTTGTCAATGTATAAATCCAATCTTGCCATTTCATCTATCTCATCGGGCCGTATAAATTCCTGGTCTCGTTTAGAAGGATCACTCAATTTGAAGGGTAGCAAATTTGACGGTTGCTGGGTTAATATTTCAAAAACTCGGTCAGTCGGTTCATTGAAAACTAATTCGTCATATAATACAGAATGAACATCACCATTCTCATTGACGATTAGTGGATTAAATGGGTGCAACTTTAAAGCATGGAATATTTGAAAATTCTTCTCATTAATACCTAATTCTGAACCAGTGTGAAAATGGATCTTTATTATTATTTCAAATTCACCCCATCCGGTCTCACTGACTTCGTATGGTGGATTTTCAATTGACCGTACAGGATTCTCATAGGTTTCATGTAACTTGAACGTTACCCTTTTAATCAAAGGTGTTAAGTCGAAATTGTTGATTACTGGTCTGAAAAAAACAGTCCAAAGATGTGTGTGGTCTGGAGGAGTGTTGGCTTTCCTCATTTCTGGTGTGAGCTTAATAGCATTGTTCCCATAAACTATAGGAACAGATATGGATACAGATTTGATACGTCTTGCACTCATTCTATGTAGTGGTTATTATAGTAGAGGTATGTTTATGAATAATTTAAATCTCGGTGTAAACTTTAATCACGTGATAAAAATTATAATTATAATGTGGTAATTTCTACAATTGAAGTTGAATCATTTGAATGAAGGTGAGATTGAAGTAATCTTCCCTATATCAGTGATATAATTCATGAAAAGTTCTAGCAGAATAGGATATATTTGAAGTTTTTTTTTGATTATTTTGTGCAATTATTTGATGTTTTACCAATTAAATCTGGGTATGTCTGCAAAATATCTGAAAATAACTTAACTCTATTCTGATCAATTTAGTTAACTGATAAGCGAGTTACTTAATGGTTAATATATCTACATGGATAGTCAATCTAGTTTCTGATATGCATTAATTCAACCTTGCTATTGCTTTCTTGCTTTCATATGTATGTAATAATGTAGATCATTTCCGGAATATGCCGCATTATGTTCATCTATGCCATTATTATTGAAGTATTCACAATAATCGTTGATTCTATCTAGTTGTTCAAACAATTGTAATCCCAGATGGCTTATCAAAAATTGACTCACTTCGTTCTTTGGATTCAACACAACGATACTCTGTTGTACTGAATCTTTTCCAAACAATACTATCAATTCCTTTAAAATAGTAGTCGCGAAGTCTGGTATAATATCGAAACTCTTCTCTAAATCAACATCTAAAAAACAATTTGGTTTGCCGTGTGAATAAAGAGTGATACATGGGAGCTCGAGATACCCCCCCTTCACTAAAATTCTGTGAAACTGGCCGAGAATGTATTTGTAATTTGATTCATTCAATTGGTATACCAGATCACGACATTGAATCAAATTCAAACTGTTGCCTGGGATAAAAGCAAGACAACTGGAATAAAATGCCAAATTGATTGGTTTGTGAAGGTTAGTCGGCGTTAAAGACCTAATCTGCTTTATATTATCCTTGGGAGATATGTTACGATATCTCGTGTAACTCTTCATATCTAGCATATTGAAATATGAAGCAAGCTCCTTTGAACTAGAGTTGACTTTATTCCAGCTGTTATTATCAATAATGTATTTTTCGTTATGAATACCCAGTTCAAACAATCTAATAAAGGGTAGGGTCATTGAAAAGTACCATGCATATTGATTGGAAAACCGTTGGTTGAAAAACAAGACTTTTGGAATAGTTCCTGTCTCATACAATTCAAATAGCTCCTTTAGTATTTTTTCTTCGATAATTGAATTATTGTTAAATTTCGTTAAGATGTGGATATGGTACATTTCTAGCAAAATGAAATCGTATGACACTTTCGTTATAGCCTGAACCAACAAAAATTCTTTGTCCACTTCTTCATTTCCATATTCATCTTTCTTTAACGCTTGTAAACTGTCAGCTATCTTGTTGAATAGCAGTTTGTATTGATAATGCTTTACTAATTCATCAGTGGATTTCGACGATACAGCTGGTAAATTTATAATGTACCGAACGAGATTGGTAAAGTTCATTTGAATGAGCTCCTCATGATGCCTTAAATTCTTCACAGAATCATTGTGAGATTTCATATCATCAGATGTTGTTGACAAATCTCCGTTTTCTTTATTCATTGGATTAGTTGGATCAAGGTTCATTGTGTCTCTATTTTTTTCATAACCTGTTGTTATCAACTCCCTTAAAAACAGTCTGCATCGTATTAATTCCGAAGCTAGTATACCCTCGTAAATTCTTATATCAGCTTGTGGGGGAACAAGTTGAGACTTGGTCCGAGTGCTATTCTTGTGTCTAACAATGAAATTGGTGATGGAATGAAGACGAATATTAGCAAAGTTGACAGGATCACTGGGTAGATGATGAGCTACAATATCCAAAAACAGTGAATATCGTAGGTTTTGATAATATGGTGCAGTCAAGTGTATTTCCATACTCTTGGGATCATTCAAAAACTCTAATGTAGTCACTGGAAGGAATGGAACGAGATTTGTTTGTAAACTATCCCGTGAATAAATTGTATTTACAGATTCTGATGGAATTTTCACTTGCAGAATGTATGCTTTCTCTTTATACTTCGTAGCTTCGTTCGAAGTACTTTTGATTGTGGATTTAACTCTCGTGCCCTCTGTAGCCTTTGTCTTCTTATCTGTGGTGGATGAATATGGTAAATTGTAAGTTGGAGTAGAAAGTTGTTCTGAGCTATAGCTATTAGTATGTTGCAAAAACGGCACCTTCTGTTTGGATGTATCTAATTTCATAGAAGCTGCCTTAGTATTACTCTGTTTCGAACGGACAGCATCTACTTCTGAAATTGAAGATTCCATCCTCACATTCTTTGGTGAGAGACTAGCCTCAGTGCCGTTGGATAACTTCTCTGAATGTTGCAACTGCTGTCTATCACTAGTTGAATCACCCTCATCTGCATCAATTCCAGCCATTACCAGATTGTTGACATCTTTCGGTACCGCGGTGTTAAGCACGTTCCTTTTGGGATCGTTTGTTGTCATATTCCTCTTATACCGAGATTAGTGGTATAACTGGATGCTCTGAAGTTATTTATAAGGAGAAAAAAACTATTAGATTTAAAAAGAGGAGAAATAGTTCTATGGAATGTATGGAATATACAATGTGCTTACTGCATGTACCTTTGATTGATTCTCGCTTAAAAAATAAAATAAAATCATTTGGTACAAATTCTAGAAACGTCGTTTTTAATTGGCTTTCAAACCATTGAATATCTACTCATCTACTCTTCATCTAATGTTTACTAAATTTTATTACACTCCCAAGATCTCAGCAGTGTTTCTACGCCTTTATATAACCCTCACCTGTAATAAGTTAAGTTAAAATGTATTAAGCCTATAGACTCCAAATATGTTACTTAGGCATTAAAGGTTTCCACTCGGACATACTAATGCCGTTATTATTATTATTGTTATTGTTATTGTTATTGTTGTTCGCCACAACGCGGGGTGGAGGTGGAAGTGGTCGAGAAGACTTCTTACTATCTTCATCTTCGATAGAAGGTGTTACGACCAGTGGAGCACTTGATATCTTTGTAGCTGTCAATGAAGTCGGTTTGGATGGCACAATCGGTTTCACTTGATGTTGTGCGGTATCATTAGTTGAAATAGGAGTTGCGGGAGTGTTATTCAGTCCTGAAATCGGGGAAGCTGTCCGACTCGGAGTTCCAGACCTACTTGGAATAAGCGGGGTGGACGAAAATCCAATGGGAATGCTACCTGGGGTACTGACAGTCGCTCTTCGAGCAGGTGGTGCTGGAGGTTTTGCTGATTGATTAATTTTCTGATTGTCATTATTCGCTGGAGATGTTGCAAACTTTCTAGGGGGTGGTGGGTTTGGTTTGTTAGTTGGTGATCGAGGAGGCAAGGATGGTGCAACGCTCTTGTCATCCAGTGCACTTGACGGATCAAGAGTATTGCTTGTGCTAATTGAGGAGGCATCTGAAAAATCAATCAAGTGATTCGTCTCACCATGTTTTCCTTTATATTCTTCTGTGAATCTCTTGGTCAAGCGGAGCAACTCAATCTCATCAATGAATACAACCTTACTTGTAAATGTAGCATAAACTGGTTTATGATCACTTACACAAATTTGCATCGATGAATTATAGTTATTGAGTTTCAAATCAACACCTTTGCCCTTTGCGCTCAAAAACATGACCCTATCTGTCCAAGAGGGGACTCTTTGTTTCTCAGATGTGTCATAATTGCTGGTTCTTTTATCAAACTTGTAAGTTGGATAGAATTTAATAGGACCCTCTTTGAAACCATAAAATGCACCCTTGTTACTAATTTCCTGGTTTAGTTGATCATCCCCGAGTAACTCATCAAAAGCCCCCACTTCAATTAACCCTCTGCAGTGCTCATTTGGTAACCCAATTCTATAATTTAAATCACCAAACCAGATAACGTGGTCATGATCATCAACAGTATAATTTCGAGGAAAGGTTAACCCCTGCATTATTGTCAGATAATCGTTGTAACGTTCTAATGTAGCATTAACACCAGCAGCTAAGTGCGAAGTCAACATAACAAATGATGTCAGTCCAAACTCAAATCTTATAGCACAAGCTCCTTTGTTTGCAGTCATTCCACCCAACCCCGTCTTCTTCGACGATCCAGCCACTTGGGTGACATGGTGGACCTTTGAACTTTGGACAAACAAGAACATACACATTGACGCGATGGATTCTGTACGTAATAACACATACTGTGCATTCTCCCGTGAATTTATTTGGTCCTGTATGACTTTAGCCCATTTCACAGGTTTGGAACCGTCGGCATTCAAAATAGAACTAGCATTCAATTCTATCAACTCTTGCAATCCTATTGCAAAAATATCCGGCAACTCTGTGTTTTCAGGGGGGTACAACCAGCTTGAAAGGTCTAGAGTTGGATACGGATCCAACGCGTTCAAGTTGAAAGTACCAGTGAAAATTGAAATATCTTCATGAGTCGTGAATTTCCCTGCTTCCCTCTTCAAGTTTGATCTGACATATTCATTAACAGGATCATATATTCTAATCTTTTTCGTGACCTTGTCATAGCCCAACAAAATATCCATTGTAGACTGCTTCTTGCCATCAATAAAAGTGTTTTGATACATTCTTGAAACTGATTTCGTTACATCAGAGAGTGTACCAGCGAGACTCATCTTACCTGATCTAGAGAACGAGGTTTTCAAAGCATTGGTACCTGTGTAAATTTGTGAAATCGCATCTCCATTGTCGGCCCAAATGGTGTCGTGTTTATAAAAGAACTGTTGCGATTCATTGCTTTGATCCTTCTGTATAATTTGTTCAATTACAGTTCTTGAAATAACCAGCTGTATCAAGTTTGTTCTATCTAAACAATCCAAGCAATTTGTTCGAAATATACCGTCTTGTTTAGTGAGAACTTGGTCACTTGCAATATTATACTCGAACCATCCAAACTGTTGCATAGAATCATATAAATATGGTAGAATCTTGCTAGCTCCGCTAAACCCACCACTCAGTGGTTTTGTCTCTGCATGAAAATCAAATTCAGTGTAGGATATTTCGTCTTTTCGATCTGACCCTCTGTAAAGTTGCAGGTATCTTTTCGAAACCATCACTTCAGCTGATTTTGTTTTAGAAAGTAAATTCACAATATGGGTGACACCATACTTTTCAATGACTCCAGAAAAGTGTTTGTTGAAAATTGGTTGCGTAGCTTCAGTTGATCGCGTAAGTGTGATTTTGGGATTCAACAAAGTAGTATCCTGTTCCCAAAATGCTGGCACGGAACCTCTTATCTGGGTATATGCAAAAATCGATGCTTCATTTTGGAAAATGAATTCCGTTTCTACAAAATTGGCAACATTGCCAAAATCATCAATACCTCGGGCATTGAAACGAGTACCTGCTCGCTTCCATGATTGTTTGGAAATTATGGTGATAGTTCCACGGGATACTGGCACGGTTTTTGCAAATCCTCTTATAACTGTGGTCAATATTTTATTGTCATCGAGCAAACTTTGGGTGTAAGGATCTAAGTTTGCTTTAAATTTTAATAACTCCTCCATGAGAAAACTATTCCACATGTATTCTTGTTGATAATGTTCCTTGTGTAATTCTTGCGTCACATCCAACTCTTTTTCGCCTTTGGTCAAACGCTTTTTATCGATTCCTCGATTTTGAAGCAAACTTGTCAAATCAAAGTCGTTTGAATAATAGAAAGAACCGTTGGATAATAATTTTTGAAGATCCAGACACGGATGGATGTATTGACTGTATTCATCTTCATAGTTCATTTGCATATCCATTGAATCCCATTGATCTGATTTTAATGATAAAAATTCAACGTTTTGAATCTTATCGACCGTCTCATAATTAACTGGATTTGCCACCTCCAAGACGGCTCCAGTAATCACCGCCACAAAAATCAGGTTGTTGACGTTAATCAATCCAAGACATCCATACACCTCTCCCCTAACTAACCTTTTCCAACCATTGTCTCGTGATATTTGATCGTTAGGTTCTATATCAATTACTACCACTCCTTTTCCATTTTTTTCAACTTCTTGGACAACCAAAGAGTGTGTATCTCCACATATAGCTAACACTCGAGGATTTTCCTTGTATAGCACAATCATTAGAAGAAGCTTGTAATTATAAAAACTTTGGCTGAAATTCCTCAGAGATTTTGGTGAGAGTTTTTCGAGATTTCAACAACCAAATCAAAATGAACAGAATAAAACAACAATTAGGTAACTACAGCTTTGTTTTAGGGAGTTCTTCTCCTAGGAGACTAGAGATATTACAAACTAACTTAGGAATTTCAAATATTACAGTCATTCCTAGCAATTTTCCTGAAGATATTAGTAAAACCAACAACACGGCAGAACAATATGTACTACAAACATGTGAAAACAAGGCAACTGCACTTGTAAATCAGATTGATATGTCCAAGGTTATAATATTATGTTCAGATACAATCATTGAGTGTAACTCAGAAATACTTGAAAAACCAAAGACAAAGCAAAAACAAAGGGAGATGTTCGAGAAATATCGAGCTAGTGGAAGTATCAAGGTGATATCTGCAGTCACGGTCTGCAAATTAAACAATGGTTTGGTAGAAAGGGAAAGTGGATTGGAAACGACAATTCTCCATTTCAACCAAGAAATCCCCAGTGAATTTATTGACGATTATATCGAATCAGAGGAAGGGTTGAATGTAGCTGGAGGGTTCAAATACCAAGAGAAGGGGTGTCTATTGTTCAGCCGAGTTGAGGGGGACTACTTCAACATTGTTGGTTTACCCGTATGGAAGACATTTGAACTTTTGCAAAAAATCTTAGGGATTGAAAAATAAACCATTCAGGAATAATATCATTGTTAATAAGACTTCAACAGAGATTGAAATGAGTTGTATCATACTGTTTTGTCAGTGTCTGGTTGTAAGAATTTGGTATATTAAATTTTATATGCAGTACCATTTTTGAAGATTTTGCTCATCGAGATTTCAAAAATGCATCTCTCTAAGTAATTACTACACAGCATAAAATGGTTAAAGCAAGAGTACCCGCTGCTAAGAAGCAAACACAAAAGAAAGAAACTCCTAAACGAAGTACCACTGAAGAATCAGCCGATGAAGTTGAACAAAATATGCAATTGCTCTCATCCAGTGAAGATGAAGATGAAGCTGAAGATGATGACTTGAGTGAAGACTCAGATTTATCAGCCGATGAGGATGAAGAAAGAATCTTGAATGATATAAAGTCGAAAGTAGAAAAGGCTGGACATACTGTTAACAAAGCAACTAAGAAGTCTGCTACTGTGAATACAAAACAACCAAAGAAAAGAGGTATAATCTATATTGGAAGAATTCCTCACGGGTTCCATGAAGATGAAATGAGAAAATACTTTGGTCAATTTGGTAATATAATCAACTTGAGACTTTGCAGAAACAAGCATGGTAAATCCAAGCATTTCGGGTTCTTGGAATTTGATGTGTATGAAGTTGCTGTAATTGCACAAGAAACCATGAACAACTACTTGATTTTCAACCACATATTGAAAGTAGAATTAGTTGATTCCGCTCATAAAGATTTGTTCAACCATACTCAAACCAAGTTTAAGGTTGTTCCATGGAAAAAGATTGCCAAACATAACCATGATAAACCAAAATCCGAAGAAACCAGAAAAGCATTAACCAAGAAATTCCAAGATTCAAAACTTAAGAAATCGAAACAATTAGAAGCCAAAGGAATCAACTTCGATCTTACTGCATTATAAAATCATTTCATGGTGAATTGAGGTAGTATGGTCTACCTTTCGAATACAGTGATGATTGGTGTATATAAACCTAAATATATAGTTTTCGATTAACCCTAATGTATATTATTCAATTAAAAATATTATAAAAGGTGTAGAAATTTCCCAAAAACGTAAGCTATAGTTTCTAGTAATGGGTTTGTAGGGTATAATAAATCGATACAATAATATTGTAGGGTTTAAATGTGATATAGTGTGTGTGTGGTATTTTGATTTCAGATAGTAACGGTTTAAATGTGGTATAGTTGTAAGAGGTGTTGTAAATTACCGATAACTGCGAATCTATTGGTGGGTATACTTTGATTAAGAAGACAATCTCCAATGGAAATGTAATACCAAAAAGAAAAATAGATGGTGGGTAATGAAGTATTGTAAAGAGATCTATGCTTTATGTAACCTTGTGTTGTAGGCTGTCTCTTCCTTTGTTTCTGATTGCTTTCTCTTCCAATTAAAATTGATATGACAAATTTTACGTAATCGTTTTGTTTTTTTTTTCTTTTCAAATTGTAAACTTAAGAACAAGTTTCACTTTCATTAAACTAACAGAGAAACACATTATGTCAGAAATTAAAGAATATACCATAGAAGATGTTGAAAAACACAACCAAGTAGATGACTTATGGGTTGTTTACAACGGTGCTGTTTACGATATCACCAAATATGTTGATGAACATCCAGGTGGTGAAGAAGTTGTTGTTGATGTTGCTGGTACTGATGCCACTGAACCTTTCGATGATATTGGTCATTCCGATGACGCCCATGAGATCTTAGCTTCATTAAAGATTGGTACTTTGAAAGGTGGTGTTGTCAAAAAGGTCGCTACCGCACAATCCAAAACTTCAAGCGATTCAGGTCTTAACGTACCTTTAGTAGCGGCTGCTGTGGTTTTGGTTGCAGCAGGTGCTTATTACTTCTTGAACCAATAAAGCTGAAAATGAGATTATATTACTTAATAGATTTTGTACACTAGAATAAATACTAATTTTCATGTTTAACCTTTGACTGTAATTGGATGATATGACAGTAGTCAGCATTCTATGCCTAATCCTAATATATATATATATATATATATTGTAGACCCATTCATCTAAATGTTGAATCGATCTCATCGTATAGATCGTTTATTAGAGCGCGTGATATTTACCAACAAAATTGAATCCATCTCCTATTAACAATTTTTCATTGATAAATGGTAACTACATTCCCTGAAACCAAACTATTATGACAGAAGCTCGGGCGTCCCTCACAATATTGAAATTTGTCTCAAATTGATTAGAATAATATTGAAATTATCTACATTTTTGTATAGAACCAACCCAATTTTAGTGAAGAGGGGCGTTTTTACTATTTTCTTTGTTTTAGGCATCTCTAAATAATCGAAGTTATAGCCAACTAACTATACCTTACATTAAAATTAAAAATCATCGCTTTTTTTGATATACTGAGAATCTTTTGCAACCATAATAATATTTATAAACAATGAAAAGAAGAGTACATTAATATTGCAAATCCACCTAGAATACAATAAATATAACAAACATTAAGTATACCGATATTAAGTATACCCACATTAATTATATTCGGCATTTTTGTTCATCAAAATCCAGTCTGTCTTTACATTTCTAGCTCTTAATATGGCAGCAGTTTGATTTGGCCTTCAATACATGGAAATTTTACCATAATCCAGTTTTTTTATCCAGTGTAGCATCTTAATATCACTAGTCTTACCGTAATTAGGCTTATATTCTATTCATCACAACAGTTGGAAATGTGGTGATTCGCAGCTACATCGATTCATTTGAAACAAAAGAGAGAAAAACAGCATATTATGAATAAACTTGAAAATTGCAAATCACAAAAATCATAATGGTACATAGAGAATACAAACAAACTCTTTTAATATACACACATCCAATGGTTCAACAACCGAAAAGAATTTACAGAATAAGTTTGTAAAATAAGTTGAGAAATTTGGTTATTGATAGAGATTTGTTTATTTTTTATCAGAAAAAGAAGGTTGTTTCTAGAGAATAGAAAGGAAAAAGAACTAATACTACTAACTACTATGAATATGATATATATCTGACTATTTCCTTTTCACTTTTTAAATCAGTTGAAAGTTTTCATAGTTAACAAAATTTGCACACGCACACACTTAAAATTTTCAGCAATTTGATCAACAGAGTTTAATTACATTCTAACCAACTTCTAAACACAACACAATACAATACAATGTCAGGTAGTTATCTCGCTTTATCAGACGAATCCAAAGAAAGAATTGTCAAATTATTAGACTACTCTAAAACCATTGCTCACTATGGATTTATTCCATTTGTTTTATACTTGGGTTGGTCTGCTACTCCAAACAGACCTAGTATCTTCAACTTATTGAGTCCTTTCCCATCCGCTTAAGTGTGCCACAATGAAAGTACTTTTGATTAATGTCGAATAAGTCACAGTTTCACCATTTGTACAGTTCATCATTTAATTGATATTTATGATTCATGCAAAAACAAAATAGGTTGTTATAGCTCAATGTATATAGGTAATTCACGAATGAATAGTCAATATGTAGTAACTGGTGTGATTCTCTCTTGATTTATTCCAGTCTTTTGCAAAAAAAAAAAAAAATCTTAATCAAACTTTGCAATTACTTATGTATTAAACATGAGAATTATGGATTCCTCTTACTCTCCATCCAATGCTTGCGTTAGCGATTACTACGAATCTTCCCATCAGCAAACCAAAACAGCTGAGTAATACGAATCGCAGACGTCAATTAAAAAAAATTCAACCATCGAGTATAGTTTGACTAACTGACAATGAAATAACAAGCTATGGAATTATCTAGACGCCAAATAGAGGTTATATCAGGACTATCAGCAGGACTATCAACCACAATAGTGACACACCCACTTGATTTGATTAAAATAAGGCTACAATTGTCCGATGAACCATTCAAAAATGTCATTAAAATGATACGAACACAACCTGGAGGAGCCCTGAAGTATTACCGGGGATTAACTCCTAATCTACTTGGTAATGTCAGTGCTTGGGGTACTTACTTTGCTTTATATTCCGAATTCAAGCGAATTATACCACAGACAAATTTAACTGTCAATTATTTTTCCAGTTCCCTACTAGCCGGGGTATCTACATCGTTATTAACCAATCCAATTTGGGTTCTAAAAACAAGAATATTAGGAAATCCCTTGGGAAACGATTCGATCGTCAAAGTGGCTAAAAAGATATTTCAACAAGAAGGTGTTAAAGCATTCTGGAAAGGGTGCGTTCCATCGCTCTTTCTGGTATTTCAAGCATCACTACAGTTTACATTCTACGATCATGGTAAAGCGTGGGTTGGCTCCGATTTGTCTACTTATCAATATTTGTATCTTTCTGCTACCAGTAAGATACTTTCCATGTTTATTATGTACCCAACACAAGTTGTTAAATCAAGGTTGCAATTTGCTCAAGAGAAGAAAACATTGACTAGTACTATTAGACATGTTTGGGCTCAAGGAGCCTTGTACAATGGATTAGGCGCTAGTATTGTCCGTGTTTTGCCAGCCACATGTATAACCTTTGTTGTTTACGAACTGACAAGAGACATGCTCAATGATATCAGCGGAGTATGACTGGATATGTATATTTATAGATCATTTGACTTGGATAGTTATAGATAATAGTCAATATTAATTTACACTTATTTAACAAACAGCGCTACCATTCCACTTTGGTATAAGTTTAATTTTAAACGCGTCAATAGTAAGGGCATCTCCAATGGAAGAAGTAGAGATAGATCCCAAGAGACGTAAAATAGAAACATGGTATCCAGTATCAGTTAATTCTATTGCTGAACCATTTCAATTCAGTTCAAGTACTCATTTAACGGAAATACCCTCAATAATAAAAGAACAGCAGAATAATAATGTGGTTCTAGGTGTAGATGAGGCTGGAAGAGGTCCTGTACTTGGTCCAATGGTCTATGGAGTAGCATACTGCTTGGAGGATTTTGAATCTACGCTAAGAAAAGAGTATGGTTTTGTCGATTCGAAAGTGGTCAAACCCGAGAAACGTAAACTGTTATTTCAGTTGATGGAGCAGGATGGTGAATTAGCTGATAAAGTTGGATGGGCATGCACTACAATTACTGCCAAGGACATTAGTTCAGGAATGCTTAGTAAATTGTCGTACAATTTGAATGAGCAGGCTCATGACACGACAATTGGGTTAATCAAGGCTGTCGTCAACCAAGGTGTTCAATTAAGTAAGGTATTTGTCGATACTGTGGGCCCTCCTGCTACATATCAAGCCAAATTGCAAAAGATATTTCCCCAAATAGAGGTTACAGTTACTAAAAAAGCCGATAGTTTGTTTCCAATTGTGTCTACCGCTTCGATGGTTGCAAAAGTGACGCGGGACTACAATCTCGAGTATTTCAGCGACCAGTTAGGATACCAAGATGTTGGGTGTGGATATCCCTCAGATCCTGCTACCAAGAAATGGCAAGCTAAAGTGATTGATTATATATTCGGATGGAATTTTGGTTTAGTCCGGTTTTCATGGCAAACGAGTAAGGATTGTCTTACGAATAATGGAGGTGCCAATGTAATATATGAACATGAATGTATTAAGGAATCAGGGTATCAAGATGTGGGGGAGATGTTTACCAAAAAGGAAGGTTTCAATACTGAATACTACCTAAGTGATAATGTTAACCTTTAGTTAAACCGGTTCGGAGTTAATTTATAGTACAATTTGGTATTACATAAAAAGTTGTTTTAGCTTACACACTAAACAAAAAAAGTTTACAGTTGCTTCAGGACAACTAAGATTGCCAATTATGTGATAGTTGTATATATAGTATTATATATAGCATTATAGATCGATATCTTTAGTTTTAAGGTTGGTATATGTCAAAAAGAGAATACACGTGACTTTATTATTATCCTACTTCTTCCGGTTAATTTAAAAGAACTATGTTGGGTATGAATAATTGTAAGAAAGGGAAAGAATGAATGTAATATTATATCTATATGAACTCTGTAGTAATGATTTGTTAACCTTCTCTTTCCTTTTCCCTTTCCTCTTTAAAAAAAAAACGGAAATTTACTTCCGAATTAAAAGGGTCGGCTTGGAGTGATGCGCTCAACTTGATGTGCTAAAATTCTAACAACCAAATACATTAATAGAATCTTTCTTTACATCTAATCTATTTACATACAATCAAATGTCTGCCTTATTAGTTGCCTCTAGATTGG